>VCJD01002678.1:5755-20588 GCA_024140245.1 Backusella tuberculispora | reverse complement strand
TTTTTTTTTTTTTTTTTTTTTTTTTTTTTTTTTTTTTTAGTAAAATACTGCTGTAATTGTTTTATTTTTCGGATTACATAATTCTATAATGTAAACTTTTGAAAACTGAAGATATATACTCGACCCTTCTTAATGTTTCAAAGTCAGAGCTTAAGTGTACTTTAATCGATCTTTCGTTATAAAAATATAGGAGATGTATTTTTTAAACAAAATAATGAATATACTACAGTAAATAAAGCAATTTACTATTTCTTTACGAAATACTATATATTTATATATAATTAGCTAGCTAAAATGGAACGGTGGAGTATCATATGTTTCTGCTAGAATAATTATCGCTTAAGAGTAACGTCTCGAACTGCAAAATGAAGAAGAAAAAGTATATTTGAGTACGCGAAATACAAAATAGTTAGAAAATATCGTAGAACAGGCTCCTAGCAGTTTTATTATCATATCATATATTAAGAATATATAACCGATAAATATTATAGATAATTCAAGTCAAGTCAAGGAAAACACCAAAAAAGTAACTACAGTCCATCGAAGAGTGCTAAATAATATAGAAAATAGCAAACTAAAGGACAATATCCAAAGAGCTTTTAAAAAATAAAGGATCGCGGCCTCGTAATATAATACAACTGAAACTGGATCTTCGCATACGGTCTGATGGACTTGTCAATATTCTATATTTCATTTTCCAGCGTAAATAAACAGCTTTTATTAGCCAACTAATTTTGTATACACCATATTCTTACAAAAATCTTCAAAAATGCTATTCATTTTTCCAGATTATCCAATTAGAGAGTATTCAAAGATCTAGTTTCAACTGTATATCTTTACAATTTGTTATTTAGCTATTCATATGATGGAGTGGAGAGAAAACGATGAGTTAGTGATTTCGAGTTCTGGTTTTAATAAATTCCGAATTCAACCCAGTTCTATTTAATTAACTACCAAAATATTGAGGCTATAACAACAGTATTATATAACTTAAATAGAGAATGAACAGAGAATTTTGTAACCATCCTGATGAATTCTTTTTTAAGCTGCCCCAGAATTACAACGAAAGTTTAGACTGCACCGGATATTACACGATACAAATTACAATCTAGTATTTGATAAACTGTACTATATACATTTATTATATTGAGCTTATATTTACAAAAAAAAAGTATATATTTAATTTTATTTTTTGAAAGAAATAGTGGACTTTGTAATGAAAAACCTCTATTATGAAAGGTATTTTATCGTACCTAATTCTTTCAGGGCATTTTTAAACTAAACAGCTTTTCATTGGATAAAAAATCAGGGAAACTCTTCAAGAAAACAAATCAAAAAAAAGCCCTGAATCGTTTAAACCAATCAGAGATACATTTGTGAATAATACCAAATGGTACTATATACCACAAAAGTTTTAAACAAAAATCATTTTAAACCTTTAAATAGTGATAGAGGAGGTCTTTCTCTACATCTTGTTTTAAACTATACAAATCATCAAAAATAGAAAGGATCTACATTTAGAAACATAAAGGAGTTACAATTTTTTTCCCTTTAAGATTATTGTTATCTAACCTATCTTTACCACACCAGTCTTAGACACAAAGTTATGCTTCATACGATTAATGTAAGTAAACAACAATGGTTAAAGTTTAAATATAATTAACATAAATTAAACTATCTAAACATATTGTAAAACCGAGTTTATAAAATGCTACCAGTAAAATAATGCTTTTGAATAATCAATCATGTGCATATCATATTTCTCTTTTTATTTCACTTCAGTACTTGCTTGTCTATTTGAAAGCCTAACATTAAGATAAATAAACTATGTACTCAAAAATTGATTAGATATCCTTCCGTTCGTTACGTCTATAGTTCATGAGCTAAATGAAACTACTATTAAATTATAATCAAGTTTTTTTTTTATAAAAAAAAGAGTAGAAGATTAATGAGGTATTTGTTAAAATCGAATTTTTTCAAAGATGTTATAAAGATAATACAGCAATGTATATCATTTTATAGTAGTTCATTTTAAATTTTGGATATACTTATAGTCATTACTATCACTGAAATTCTCATTTACAAAATTATGAAACAAAAGAAAAAAAAGGGGGTCAGTATGCAGAAAAAACTGGAGTATAAAATTAAACTTTAATGTCTGAAAGTGTCCGAACTCAGATCCATCAGACCCATTGATAGACATGGAAACTTATTTTTCAAATATAATGATGTCATTGAGAACCTCTGAAGCTAGAAATATTATTATTATAGCAGATATAAACCTATAATTATTGACAAACCCATGTTCAGATGATTTTAGATGGTAAATATACCAGGTAGATGAAATTTCATCATGGTTTATATTATATGACTGTTGAGATATAATTGTGAGATCAATATCTGACTTTTTTTATAAGGCAATACGCAGCATATTTATAGAGGCATATGATGTCCTAGATAAGAATCAAGAAAATATACATGTCTCATTTTTTTCTCCTAATCAAATATTATGTTTAAAGATGTGAAGTATCGAACATTCTAGGCAATCATGTATAATTGTGTAGAAATTTATCCTTGAAAATTGAAGTAGTAAATATCGAAGAAAATTTTTATTTTTAAAATTAAATTTAGGTGAAGCTCAAAAAAAAATACAGCTGGAAATAGCTCAGAATGAGATGTAATAAAAAAAATCGCTTATATTGATTTATTAATGAAACAAAACTGGATTATATATTGAGAATTCCAACAGGACCATGGCATAAACGGAGGGAATAAAAGAACGAATAAAAGGCATGTTTGTCCATATACAATTAAATTAAAAGTGAGGAAAAAGCATGTTATATAGTATATGTACTATGAAGATAAATAGGCTCTGTCTGGCATTGTAAATATTGTTGGTGAGTCTGTATGGGATTACCCCATGTAACATAATTATTATTAAGCACTATAAAAGAAAATCAGAATTAAACGTATGCTTTATATTATCCTATTTCAATAGCTTACTATTGTGGTTTAATGATTGGTTAATGGTATTATTCTTGTCACATGTATTTTCATCGGACGAGTTACTATCGTTGTCGTCATCATTTGCACCATACTGTCGATATTGGCTGAGCCCCGCTTGTATGTTTTGAGGGACTCTATATTCAGATCTTGTCAACTGGTTTACAGGGTCACCAGAAGGGTAAAAACGATAGTTTTCTTTAGAGCATAGCGGTTCTCCAGTTTGATATATAGTAGGAAGTAATTGATGACTATATACTGGATAAATAGGAGATACTGGGCTTGGAGGAGTTACAGTATCGATATTAACTTTTTTTTGTAGTAAAGTAATTTGATCTATTAGTCGCTTGTTTTCGTTTTGAAGCTGAATAATTTGATATTGATATCTATCTTCTTTAGACACATTTTGCGTAACCCAATCAAGAGCTTTCTCTACTATTTGACCCTTGGATGGACGTCGGTGATGGTGAAGATTAGGAAGTATCTCGGCCAGCTGTTGAAATTTTGAATTTAAGCATTCTCTTCGGGCACGCTCAATAGCGTTGTGTTCTGCCCGACGTTCAGCCTTACTAATAACTGTTTTCCTAAAGTGTACATAAGAATGGGAAATATGTCCGTGCGTTAAATAATTTAGCTTTTTCTTTCTAAAATTACGAAAAAATACCTTTTAAAGTCTGAGTTATTTTGAGAACTAAAACTTTCTTTTGTATTTTTGATGCCATCTAGATCAGAAGATTGAAAAGAAGAACTGTTTTCTGATGACACTTGGGTATCAACATTTTCCGAAATTGGCAAAACCTCTAGTTCAAGCAAGGAATTATTATCGGTAGATATTTGTGATTGCGAATAAAATCCTTGAATATTTTTTAAAATCTCGTAATTGCCAATATTATTGTCGGTCATATTACAGTTAAGCATAAGGAATTTGTTAAGAGTATATCAATAGTTTAGAGAGTGTATGGTGTTGTTGTTTTTCTTTTAAAAAAAAGTACTATGATAATATCTCAATTAATTTGAGAGAAAGGATGGAAGAGGAAGGGAAAGGGAAGGAAGAGAAAAAAAAGAGAAAAAAAAAGAAAAAAACCAGATTTATATACACTGTTTTTAATAAATGAATAAATTATCCAGGTGCTGGCTTGCAACTTTGACCTCGATTTTTTAAAGTAACGAAAAAAATAAATAAAAAAAAATAGGTAGGACAGCTCCCTTTTATAACCAAGGTAATGTATTTACCTATGAAGACACTAGACTCCGAACTACCCATGGTGTTTTTTCTACTCGTTTGTGATCAGATCGTTTTATAAGTGCTGCACTAGCTTTTGTACAACTCGAGTTTATTGTCTACTTATTTATAATGCAAAAAAAAAACTCTCTTACCAAGGATCTTGTTCTTTACTTCCAAACAAAAGTACCAGTCCCCTAAATTATAGTCAAGAAAACTACTTAGTTTCTCCGATTTTCAGGTTGAAGAGAAGCCCTTACTTAATTCGGATTCTAGAAAATCCTTTTAAAAATACAGTAATACGATTATGTTCTTCATCTGGCTTCATTTTTTAGAACATTATTGCATAATACATATTACAAATGTTAAAAGCGAACCAACCTATATTATAGCTGCAAGTTTAATGTCAAATTAGAATAAAGGAACTAATATCAATTGAAAAAGTGGTATAGAATGTTCAAAAAAAGTTTGTAGTGGTACAATCACGCGCTCATGCACACACCTCATCTTTGCTACCTCTTTGTGAAATTCGGAGCTTCCATTGAACCGCAGGTTCGTTGGTTGTTTTGTTAGAAGGCCGACAAAAAGCCCAAAAAAGAGTCTCATCTCTTTAAATGATAATAACAATAAAACTTTATATATTTTTAAAAGTTAGTGGTACTACATTTTGTTTTAAAAACCGTAATAAACAAGTAAATACAGATTTAGTATAGACATGTTAATATCAAAGGAGTTAAAGATACCAATCAAATGCTATATCCACATAAGATCACATAAAACCATAAAGGAGCAGTTTTTTTTAGTAGCTATATAGTAGTGTCTTTAAAATAGTATTGCGAGCCTATATATATATCTAATAAATAAATAATAAGAATTGAATAAATGATTGGTTAAGAAAGGAAAGCACTAATGGTCTTATATCTCATATAACATGTAATCTTTTCACCTGATTGAGAACATATTTCTATACAAAGTAAAAAATAAATAAACAAAAAAAAATATTATATTTTCAATACATAGAGGCTATGAAAGGATAGAAAACTTTCATAAAAATCCCTTGCGACATTTTCTTTTCTTGATAATACTAGATCCGTAATCAAATAAAAACTTTGTTAGAAGCAGCTTTCTGACAATTTAGAGCGTTTTGAAGTATCCTCCCATTATATTGTTTTTTTTCAATTAGTTAGTGTCCCGATATTTATATGCAGCCACATTTCCCATATATAATGTTGAAAATACTCCATTATCAATACACACGTCCAAGAAACCATAATAAAAAATATAAGAGAGAATATACTCATTGAAATGTTCACCAATTTTATGAAATATTCCACTTCCCTTCATTTCCCATCTGAGGATTTCATCACTATTAAGTACAAGTGCATAATTCGAGAAAACCCAGATAATGTTAGACCCCCAATTGTTCTTTGCATCTAGCTAAATGAAACAGTACCAATCAGTTATGTAGCGTTGTTCCCTGATCTCGAACTCTAGGTTGTACATATCCGTTAGACTTAAATATGATTCACATATACCTAGATGTTTATTTATTAGAAAAGCCTTGTTAGAAAATCTAATGAACTATAAGCAAAAAAAAAATAGAAAATGCTTCTAACAATATCCAAATAATAAAAATAGAAGCAAGTATATATTCTAAGTGTTTCTTATAAAGCTCACATAACTGATTTAAATATAATTAGCTATTATTAGAAGGTGAAAAAAAATCAAGAGCTTTAAGCAGTGTCTCTGAAGCACAACCTTTAGTTTATTGTATTAAACATATGCCTAAAAGATACTTTAATACACAAGAAAATGGTGAACACTATTTGGTATATTGGTTAAGTAAAGAGTAATTCAAGTTGGATTATGGAAACTGATTGACTAGGCATACTTCATTAATTCTTCTTTCAAACTATGCTTAGTAATTAGTCGCTAAATCCCGATAAGATATTCTTCCTAACTGTACTGAATAATGCATAGTTATAAAAAGATATATATAATTATATATTTAATGCTTGTATTTTAATGGAATCAATGTATCGAAGATATAAAATCGTAAGTTAAACAACTATCTGAAAGGTCTTATTTGATTAGTGAAGTTTATAACGCATCTGGAATTTTATGTGGAACTTTATTGAAAGCTGATACATTCTTTTGTTTTGATTTCAAGAGAAGAAAATACAGAGTGATACAATAGCTATTAGAAAGTTGTTATTCAAGTCATTTTGACTCTATTCATGATGTGATACCTTTTTTTTATTATTATTAACAGTACAACTTCTATGAATGTAAATGATAGTCTGTGGGAATATTTATAAAATAAATAGACTTATTGTCACTATTCGTCATTACTTTACTAGGGTTGAACATCCTGGCTATACACCGTTTTATATAAATGTTTTGTTAGTTGCTATGATACTGATTATTATTTGTGTCAGTGGAAGAAATTAGATTACATAGACTGTGAAAAGGTCACTCCAAGCTCGCAGAAAATTAAAAGAAATGTTGAATAATGGCTGTTTAGAAATCCACGCCTTTTTATTCTCTGAGCCATCAACAACAAATGAATAAGTCTTACAGATAGAAGCAGTACCAAGCTCAAATATTCTATTTAAGCAGTAATTGATGGACAATTTTAAACTTGAAAATAAGTAGGCTGTTTTCGAATATTTATCCACTGGTGAATCTATATAGATTGGATAAAAATATTTCGGTCGAAAGAAGTTTAAAACTGTTCAATTATCATTATTCCTCAAAGCTCGAAGATGTCGATATGTTTAAGTAGCGTAGTCGGTTATTCTCTATTCCATAACCTATATCTTTAAAAATATAAATCTATCTTTAAATAACATATAATCTCTTTCTCAGCTTCAATTTACTGAATGATAAACTTTATGACGAAATATTGAGTAAGTAAACCTTTTTATTAAAGAAAAAAAAACTCCCCAATAAACTATTGGTAAAACATAAGAATAGTCGGAAGAAATACTTTTTTTTCTTTTCGTTCTTTTTAACAGCCATAGTCGATTATTAAATGAACAAATTTTCTAATTTACTTAATTCTTAGTTTTTTAGGTAGATATATAATTATGTTGCTTTATGTAACAGATTAGAATTAAAAAAAAAAAAATCTATTATTAGTTTTGAAATCGGAGCGTTTGTAACAAAACAGGAAGCTGGGATGTGTTTGATCCTAATTATATGGTAAATAATATTACTGATCTGCCTGATGTCAATAATTCTACGTCTATAAGATTTGGACATTCATATTTCTACGCTTATAAAACCCAATGAAAATTTTAGCCGCTATTTATAATTTTTGGTATAAAACTATATTTCATGTGTAGAACATGTGTATTGTGTCTTTACGCACGTGTAAAGAAATTAAGTAATCAAAAGTCCGTCGGATAAACGAAAATCATTCAACTTTTATCACTTTTAATAAATCCGGTAAATTGGATAGCAACTAATATACTTGCTTTTGTACATCGTGAATTTGTGATCGCATTAAAACTATAAACCGATTTTGAATCTCACCCTCATACTTTATGCAGTCATTAACATTAATATTTTCACTCCTTGAAATGATTTAGAACTGTCAAATTTAATTATTAAATTTGCTATGTATTTACAAATAATAGCATTATTTTAACATTTGAAGCACGATTAGAGTATGAAATAAACTGTTGCTTTTAAAAATGCTTCTTTCCGGTAAGTAAAGCTTTTTTTCTAGTGTGCTCCGTAAACAATACTGTAATAAAAGCTGTATCTGTGATACAAACTCGTAAGCTGCTTTGTATCACAGTTATTTTTTCAATATCGTATGATATTTCACTTTCTATAGGCCCAAGGCTCTTACAAGAACCATCATTATATAAATATATATAGTATAATTGTTTTTCTGAACCTTTTTGTAAATAGAATAGGCGATTAATTTTATAAAATAAGGATAACAGTTAGTGGTTTTAATTTGCACTGGTTGTAGCTTATGCTTGGTACATGACAATTAAAAATTATGCTGTTTATTTTTATTATTTCAATTTAGAACTATCATTAAAGCATTAATTACAACTACTAATTTTAGTAGACTAAACTATTCATAAGAAACTCTAACAATAGCCACAAAGATCTATTGAACAACTTAATAAAAGTTTTGAACTCTCATTTTGAAAAACATATATACTAGGATATAAAATATGCACCCGTATGTTGGTGCTACGACCAAGTCTTATTTGCAATTTTGAATAGATAATAATAAAAAGATACCCATCTCATCGACTTTAATTTTGACATTCCAGGGCTCCTGAAGTAGACCAATAAAATCATTATAATAGAAAAAGCAGAAGTATTCTACTGTGGTACAGCCTTTTTACAGCTTGTTCATAATAAACGAAGTAATTTCTATTATTGAAAATGGATAAATAGTAAAAATTCTTTCAGCATTCCCCATAAAGTAAATAAAAGTGTACTTTTTTTTGTTCTTATTATTTTTATATCTTGTATTTTTTTTTTTTGACTTCTTTTTTTTGACTTTCTTTTTTATGGTCTGTGTGCTATAACTACATCTACATCAAACAAAAGGTGGGCGACTTTAAAAATGCCAAAACTAAGCCACCTACTTCATCTTAATATGCCTTTTCATTTTCATTTTTTTTAAGATCAACCCTTCAGTTAACGCGACATCTCAATTCTGAGCGTTCGATGTATTTTTCTTTTCCGCGCAGATCGTGAAACTTAGCTTAAAACTTTTATAAAGCCGTCTTACTTTTCAGTTGATTGTGTAATGTAAACAGATATATTATTGGGGTAAAGTCATAATGGTGATATATAAGATATAAAAACACATTTAGGTTTCTTTATTGAGTCTTTTTCTCCAATACGTGTCAATCTTTCGTTCATCTAGTAAAAACGATATAAGCTTATTGCTATGTCGTTAATTTATAACCTGACAACAGCATCTGTCAGTTTGATCGAGATAATAAATAAATAAATAAATAAATAAATAACAAAATTATTAAAATAGAAGTCCGAAACGTATTATAAAATACGAAATCAAAAGATAAAACTTATTCCCATTAGGTTTATCTCAGCGTTTATTTAAGGTTTTTTTTTAATCACGTATAAGCTCCCAGAGATTCTAGGTGTTTCTTTTTTTTTATATATACATATAAGAAAGAGAATATCATAATGCTATAATGGCATAATATATTTAGAGTTACATATAAATTCGTTCTTGTGGTTTACTAAAATGAAGCTATATGTTGTGTAGCCATGACCTTGATATTTATGGATGGGGTCGATCGTATAATAACGGTCTATTTGCTTACCATTTTTTTCTTTTTTAAGCCTTTTATACTCAGTATGGTACAAGAAAATTTATTGCAATACTACCTTCATGGTATTCCCATTTTTTTTTATACCAAGGTAACAGGTTATATGCAGAACTATGTGTCAATATATTATAAACACAACTTGATATAAAATTCTTAATGCTATAATTAGCTTTGTATTTACTTGGCGCTTACATTTTTCTTTTACTTTAATCAATCCCTTTCTTTTCTTTTTTGTATCTTTTTTTTTTTTCAGAAATAATAGACGTCATTTAAAAAACTCTGTGTTCCCTTTTATAACTTATAAATACTCCAAGGAGAGAAGAAGATGAACGATACTACGAATACTTCAAAATTATTAGATATGTACTTCAGCGTATATATTTAAGTTTTACTGCAAAATATAAGCCAAAAGGCCATTATGCATTATGGATTCAAGGTATACAGCCACAAGTTTATATTGATTTTATATAAACGTATCTTAGTATATTATAACTAAATCAATTTTAATTAAGTTGTCCTACTTTCCCGACACTTTGATCATTTTCTCCAAGAGAAGAAAAAAACAGTAATAGTAATAACATTATTAAGAGGTACATACGTATGAAGTGCAAGTCATAGTGTTTGAAAAATAAAGTGTTTTTACATATAAAAACCCATTTTTCAATGTAAGAAAACTAACTTATAGTTTTCCTTTTGAATAAGGCGACTGATTGATAATGGAGTGGAATTCGTATTACCAGGATAATGTTGGAAAATTATTTATATGTATACATAAAAAAGAGAAATAAAGAGATTAATCTTTACTAAATGTATATCATCAGTCGAGTATATGGTTAAAAGCAGAAAACTAACCAATATTTGCTAGCACATGAACTTAAACGATATGGCAAATGACAATAAGTATGTAGACATTATTCTTTTTTATTCTAAAAAGAAAAAGTACGCATGCAGTTCCATGGGTAGGCTATCCGGTGTGAGTTTATAGTTTGGATGGTTCCAGATTTTCTATCTCAAGTAACAGTTCTTTTGGAGAAAAACATATGTAAATTCGTGAATATTTCAATATAAAAAAAAATCAATATTTTGAATTTGTAAAACGTTTTTGTATTCTATAAGGGGACATACAGATTTTAAAGAGCACGAACGCTTATTTTACAAAGTGTAGTGTAGCATTTATTATATTTTAAAAGTATGACGAGGTATTACAAAGGGCTGCTTAGTATATCTAATTTAAAGTACTTGGATAAATAACTTTGTGCATATACTCCTAACTAATAACTTATTATTTTATGTAGATAAGTGTAATGTATTGGCACAATCAATCACCCGCACATAATTATTTAACGTTCGGATAAAAAAAAGTTGGAATTAATTCGGAACCGGTATATAAAAATACACCCATACACCCTCACGTCCTCACACTCTCACACTCTCACAAGCACACATATATCTACATATATATTCGTTAGACATATATAGTCTTAGTGATCATCTTAATGAACAATTTTATGGGGTCACATCTAGAACGACAATTTATAAGTTCCAATCATCTCAATTGTCTCAAATATAACAGAAAGGACAAAATTCTTTTTAAGGTAAAGTGTGGTATGGTACGATATATTCTATTGGGCATTTTGAGGTTAAAAACTGTCTTGTAAGTACAATCATTAATGAGTTAAATGTTATCCGGGCGTCTTTATTTATCTAGTAATGTTACTTTGAAGCTATTGGTTTACAATAGAAGTCATTAGCAAATCATATGTAAGCTGCAATTACTATAACCATCGTATTTTAAGATTCAGAATTCAGTAAAAGTAGCACATTGATTCTAATGAACTCGTAGAGGTATATTCAAAAAGTTTCATATATCGATCTTTTTTGTTTTTTTCGAGGATGAAGAATTTTTTTTTTTATAAAATTAGTATGAGAAGATATCCCAAAGACTGGGGTTTATTATTATGCCTTTTGTTTGTTTGTACTTAGGTTAGGTATATTTTTATTGAGAAGTGAAAAACAAAGAAAAAAAGAGGTTATTGAAACTCAGAAAGAAGTACATTAAACAGCACTTGATCCTTCTAAAGCTTGTTGTACTGCATTTTTCTCTATAAAATCTTTCTGATATTCCTGCACTTATTTAACACAAGTCTTCCAACAACCAAGTAACTGCTCTTCAGTGACAGATTTCAAAACATTTTCCAGCTTTACTTTTAATGTTTTTGCCGTCTCGTTTAGAATCGGATTGAAAGCAATTTGATTTTTTACAATCCCCCATACCTTCTCAATTGGCTGTAGCTCAGGGTGGTAGGAAGGGGTGATCTCTAGATGGTGACCATATGATCTAGCAATATCGTAGGTTGAAAATACTGACTGTACTCCTAACCTTTTGCTGATGTTACATAGCTCCTTTTTTTGTAGACCTGAAGTTGATTGATTAAGCAACACTTCTCCATCACATTCTTACGGTCTCCAGATTTTGGTACTGGGTTGATGCGGCGCTTATGATAAGATGCACTATCCATGTGGATGATGCAACTTGTTTTATATGTTTTTTTTTTTTTCAAATACAAGCAGTGACCAAAAAATACTTTCAAATATTTCTGCTGTAAAGTTGCCGTGATAATCATTTCTATCGATTTTTTTTTCCTTTTGGTTATCAAATGTGAAGGTTCTGTTTTAAAAGCTCTGCACTATATTTATTGTCTTGACTATAAACAATAAATGCTCCAAAGATCACCAACATAGGCCTTCTGCCTCTAACATTAACACTACCACCTGTTACTGTCCATGTTCTTTGAGCCTGATGGTCAAGGTGGCAATAATATTTATCAAGGAATACCTCAGGTTACAATAGACAGTTATTTACTGATATATTGCTCAAATATCGTTCAATGTAACGATGTCTATAAACAACATTCGCATTACTGTCATGAAGAATGTCTCTTTAATCTTCCTTAATGTAATGGAATACCATTCTGAGCAAGTCTCTCTGGAGTGTAAAAAGGGAAATATATATTCTATGTTCCTCCTTTAATTCTTTCAAGATAAGTTTTGTAGTATTGAGGACACCTTTTGAATTGTTTCCCAAAACGATTGTTCTAACGGCTGAATTATATTCCGAGTCCAAACTCTTTTTTGGGCAACCCAAAGGTTCATGTTCAGTGCTAGTTTCTGAATAAGGATAATATTTGATTGCCTTCCCTGCTACATCGGCTGAAACGCCAGCAGCCTTAGCAAGAAGCTTGTGTGGGCCCAGTTTTATTTTCTTACTAATTACGCTTTTGTTTTTCTAAAGAAACTAATGAAAGTTCATTAACATAATAAACTCGTTAGCAGTTGTAGCTGTTGCTTTTATTTCACGATGGGAATCTTGCATTTTGAAGTAATTGTTTATTAATGAAAAAGATTAAGAGAGCAAAGACGTATATTTCTAAAGCAAACGGAAACTAAAAGGTTTTATTTTTGTGGCTTATATGCGAAAACAAAATAATGGTATAAAACCGGCATGCATCTCTTTGCAAATACCTCTATATCATTTACACTAAAATAAAGTGTACTAATAAAATTCACTACTTAATTGTAATTATAAACCAATAGAAATAAAATAGAGAAGTTAGGTGATGCAGTAGGGGCTCCCAATAAGAGTGCTCATCAATAAGGCTAATTTTGGATAAGAGTAGAATTTCTCAATAAAAACAGAAAAATAGCTTGGTTTTAGCCTTATATCTTATATATACTAAAGCTAATCTTCAATAAGGTTGAAGGCTTCCCGCAAAAAAAAAACTACTCTTAATGAAAGCGCCTACTATATAAGTTGATTCCTTGATAATTATTGAGTAAGAATTCACTTCTATCATCTAATAATTTTTTCTTATAGAATGTGCTCAATAACTATTTATTAATTTTATCAATCTAGATAAGAATTACATACCGCTTTTAGATTGACTTAACTGTTTTTCAAAGTCATTATAATATAATTTTGAAAATTCGCCAGTTTCTGACAACATTGAGGTTACAATGCAAGATTAAACATTTTAATTAGAATAATATATAAAAGAGAGAGAGAAAGAATATTTTAATAAAAGGAACATTTAGAAATATATTCACAAATCAAATACTAAACAAAGACTTTAACGCTATTTTTACGCTTAAGTACTTATTTATAAAGTAGAAATTATTAGAAGGCATCTTAAATTTTATTATGGTAAAGGCAGGTTTGCTATAGTAAATGAAAATTATTTAACTTATTGAATCTGAATTACTAAACCGCCTTCTGGGTAACATTTAATAATCATTTCAGTAAGTCAAAATACTGTGATGATATATAAACTAATCATTAGGCTTCTCTTATTATGCCACTTTATACTCTCTTTTTATTACCATTGAGTACATATTATTTATATTTATAAGAAAAATGAACGCTCCTTTTATCAAAGGGGGCTCATTTTCACCATCTATCTAACAACACCTATGTTCTTCCAGGAAATGAACTATTTATTTAAATAGCTTACAAAAGGTTAACAATGGTACTTATATACTAGGACTAGGATCGTAATAAATCCAAATAAGCTTATGGTTTTGACATATATATACACCTTATTAAACAATACTGTTTTATTTTATAATGGCTAACTTTTTATTGTTGTTACTTTTGTTTAGCTGAAATAAATTTTAATACCGAATTAATTAGAGTGGTAATCTACAGGTTTTTTTCTGTATATATATATATACTTTCAATTACTACCTTTAACACTATCAGTAGCACTATTTTTCAATGAATTATGTTGTTTATTTTGATTAAAGGTTTATACAATTTATAGTGATTTAAAGACGACATTTTACAGAATAATCTCAGTAAACGATTAATTTGCTTTAATGATAGTGATATATTCATAATATACTTGTTTTTACCGTTTTAGTGATGATAGTTTTTTTGTTTACTTTTATCTTATAGTTTACAGGGGGTACTCCGATATATTTAGTGCGAAGAGCGATGATAAGAATACAAGTAAAAGTACCTGATCAGGGTTGTTATACTAATTGATATTTTGGTTTATTAAAGATAAATACATTTAATTGCGGATTCTGTTTATTTTTTTATAAAGTTGAGTCAAGAGTATAGACAAGTATGTCGGTATGTATTAGCAAAGGTTATAATGAGGTAATTTGATATAATTTCACCTTTGAAAATAAAGCCAAGCTTTCTGAATTTATTGTGAATTCTAATAACTAATATAAGTATTTATTACAATATTTTTTCCATTCTGTTTTATGTTGG
>VCJD01002649.1:34461-44951 GCA_024140245.1 Backusella tuberculispora | reverse complement strand
GAAAGGTTTAAGATGTGGCGTTGTTGGCAAATTATATCGATTGTTGAAAAGACGTGAGTCTGAAGGTCAGTTAATTGTTGTAACAATTAACGAATTTAATACCTCCAAAACATGCAGCCTCTGTCTTTCTCTCAGTTTTAATACGGTCAGTACGCGCCATTTCAAGGGGAGCGATGTCTTGAGTTGTAGATTGTGCCGGAAAGTTTGGCAGAGAGATATTAACGCTGCCCGGAATATGTTGATTATTTCGGAATCAGTCTGGTCAGGAAAAGGAAGACCACAAAAATACAAACCTCAAAAGAAAAACACGATCACCGTAGAAAACACGGGTGCCTCCTCCAGGGCTTAATATCTTTACAGGTAAGATGTCCAAACATAACCTTCTATTCGTCTGGATTTACATTTTGATTCGTCCAAAAAAAAACTAATATTGTATGAATTTCAATTTCTTTTTTGTCCATAAAAATAAATAAATTTGTCTGTAAAAGAGGAGATATTACAAGTCGTGAAATCGCACAGCCACAACCACACCACACCACACCACACTTTACTTTTTACTTTACGTTTTTTGACCAAGCATATAGCCTCGTACTAAAATACAAAATAAAGAATACAGTTTGTATGGAAAGCAATGTAAATATTAGCACATGATAAAATAACCAAATAAACATATATGATAAGAACATACTATTTTAAAATGACGAGTGAAATGGGCGTAAAATAATCCGACTATGTAAAAGAGTGTACAAGAAGTGAATAGGAACCATAAAGCATAATATTGCAAAGTAAGGATTGTAATGGGTATAAAAAGCAGTATATTAAAAATGATCGTATAGTAAAATACTTTAAGATAAAAGGTATGGAGTAGATGTCTCCATTAACGGAGGACTTATTGTCTTCATCGGTATAATCGTCATCGCTATCTTCTGAGTCGCCTTTGATATAATGGTCATTGTCGCTGTAGTCGGCATAATTCATCTACTCATCAGAAGCAGCTAATGATGGAGGCAGGTAGGCAGTTGAAGGTGAAAGTAAAAATAATACATCTCATAGAAAAAGAGACAAAGTCTTCCTCTATCAGAGTTGGTATTTTTTATATAACTTTAAGTTTCTTCTTTTAAAATAACAACCTCTTAAATGGCTTTTATATACTTGTGATAGAAGTTGAACTCAGCTGTTACTCTCTTATGCAAAATACTGTATCACAAACAAAATCTACAGGAATAACACCCCTATCTTTTCGACTATACCGCTATTATTATTAGTAGATTCATACTAAATTATTTAATCAAATACATAAGTACAGCGTAAAACAATAGTTATAATATAGGAGTATTATTAATAAAATAAAATTTACATCTAAAAGTATTTATTGAGGCATAGAACCTGATAGAATATTCTAAAATGCATAAAGTTTACATTGTTATATTCAGGGAAAAGTACTTTTTAACGATATACATACATTAAATGTTATGTACAAAAAGTAAAAAAAGTTGTTTTTTGATTTATGTTTTCGTAAAAATTATACAAAATTGCTCCTTTAAACTAGCAATGATATAACTTTCGCTTCATAAACATACCCTCTCTGTATTTACTATACTAATTAAACAATCTCGAATCGATTGAAATAAAAATAAAAATATAGATAAAGGAATGCAATCATGAGAAAAATGCATTTTAAGATATTTTGACAAAAAATCAATGTCTTAATAAAATCATGAAATCTCTATGAAGAGATGCAAAAAATTTGCTAATCTTAATGATAAATTTTTTATTGTTTTTTGAAGGTTGAATATCGAAAAAAATACATTTCTTTATTCCTGAATTGAGATAAGTTTATCCGTTATTGAAGGTCTGCAGCTATAATTGGACATATTTTGAGATATTTATCATCATGTTACTTCGTAAAAAAGCCTCGTTGTTTTTTAACCACAACAGTAATCCGATCTTCATATCTGCTTGTTTCTAGCTTAAAAATTATATTCCAAATTGATATATGCTTCTTCTTTTTTATAGTGTATTCTCCAGATAATATACTTGTGAGACCTTGACAAAATTCTTATTAAGCCATATGCTCCAATTTATTATATAGCCAAAATTTTCATAGATATTTTAAGAAACTGAACAGTAGTAATAAAATTATACCACTTATAATACAAAATGTTTAATATATAGATAAAGCACTTTCATTATTTATATTCCATTATAAAAGTACTACATGCATTTGGATAAAAAAGGGAAATTGTTATTGCACAGAAAACAGTAATAGAACGAGAAAATCCAGGCAAAAGACAAATTTTATACCATCATGGGACGATAAAATTTAAGCAGGAACGAAGTTATTTTTCTTTTATATAATATATTCGATGACATATAAGTGTAACTAATAGTATTCTTTCTTTCAAATAATTTATACTCTTGATAATACTATATCTTTGTAACTTTATTTGATCAATGAAATTAAAAAAAAGTGAGCTTTTATAAGCATTTTTATTTATATGATGTTACATTACTTCAATATGAGGCTATACGTGAAATGTTATTCGAAAAATGTAAAGCAAAATGCCAAGTTTGAATTAAATAACGGCAGGGTTAAATACAAAACTGTCGGTTATTAACGGTGTGACTGCATCAGTATTGGGGCGTAGATATTACATTTGCTTCCATCTTTTTTTTTTTTGATTCGTGTACATTTAGGTTGCTCTCCAAGCAAAATTCGCTTCCTCGCTTTTTCGTACAACTTAATTTATATGTACTACTGGATTCGAAAGTGAGGACAACGAGCGAGTCAGATTTTTTGACACTTCGCTTTTTGAAATTACTAGCATTTTAAAATTAAGTACACAAAACCGATGAAGCGATTTTTGCTTGAGAGCTGTTTTTAATGCTTCATTGACTTGACCATAGTTCTTTTGTTTTTCTTGTGATACTTTAATCACATTTAAGCTATTTATAAACAAGGATAGAAGCGTATATAAATTTATCGCCGCCAATAACAAGTGCTTAAGGTAGGGTGATTCTGTCCGTGTAACTGTGATCACCTCAGCTTCTCAGCTTCTCCACATGATGGTCTTTTTTTAAGCGTTTTACGTTTTCTTGATTATACGTTTCTAGATTTCTCTTCTATATATATCTTTTTTCTATATAATCTTATGAATAATTTGCCAGCAGAGATTTTGCATGATGTCCTATTATTACTCCACCTGCAAGACAAAATCGAATGTATGGCAGTGTGTCGAAGATGGAAGTATATTGTTGAGAGCATCATCTGGCTCGACGCATTTAATATAGGCAACAAAAAACAGCTCGAATCAATTGTTACAAAACAGAAAAAGAAAGATCTGGGCGATAACAGGTCCATAAAAACGCTTATTTTAGATGCGAGTTTTGATGAAGAATATGATTCGGACATCATAATAAAAAATTTCCCAAATATTTGCATATTTTCTTCATACTCCTCAGGAATATCTAATGGACAGTTTTTAGAGAACAATCCTGAAATTCATCCTTGGAAGCAGCTTCAGTATATTAATGCAACTATACACGATATTTATAGCATGGGGATTCTGGGAAAAGGTGGATATCACAACTTAACAGAATTATCTGTATCTTCAAAAGATGCTGACAAGCTAGAGTATTTTACACCACACTTAAAAAATGCACCAGCTTTGACTATTTTGAGCTTGTATAAATTTGTATTTGGAATATCCGACATTGAAATGCTACACGGACATGCGCCTCTTCTTACTTCGCTGACATTGACCAATTCTTGTGTAGATTTTGAAATGCCTCTTTTACAGGAAGTGGAGCCTGCTGTTTCTATCACTAAACTCCGTATAGATTTTCGCCACTCTGAACAGGACGTTAGAATAGTTGATGCAAGAGCAACGATGAAATATATTCGTACAAAGTACCCGAGTGTTAGAGAACTTGATTATAAAGGTATAGCACCACATGCTGTAGATTCTGATGACGAAAAACTCAATAAAGCCGAATTTGTATCTTTAATAAATGCGTTTGGATCTCAAATGAAAAGGCTATCACTTGATTTCGGTGATGTAGAGCCAGATATGGTTGACACACTGGAGAATGCCAACTGTCAAATAAATGATTTGGAGCTAAATAATCGAACAGTATTTCTAATTGTTAAACAATTATCTCAATCGAGCCAATCAAAATTCATTCAAAAGCTTTCAGTAAAATCATCTTACTTTATGGACCATGTCAATTTACAAGATCTAGCTCAATTTACTGCACTTAAAGAATTAAACCTGGGACATTCGGAACGCTACAAACTTAACATGAACGAACTTTTAGACGTACTAGGAAACCAATTACAAACACTTAGTTTAAATGGACTTCAATTGGAAATGGATCACTTGGAAGATCGTAAATACACAAAGTATAAACTCAGCAGCATATTATTTAACAATGTAAAGCTCCCTTCACAGATTGATGAATTCATCTCCCAATCCTTGCCCAATTTACGTGACTTAAGATTTGAACACTGCGATCTATATAAAAAGACTTTAATATTGAAAAATATCAGCCTTTTCAATCTCAAGGTTACAGAAAGATTTTCAAAAGGAAAGGATAAATTACTGGTTCGAACCTTTAAAGACAACAAACAGCGGTGGTATTGGACGAAGCCTATCGTTGATAATCCATTTCCCGAAATGCAACAGTTCGTTTACAATGGACTCAATACCTACCCAATAGTGCGATCTCTTCCTTTTGAAGAATACAAAGGTACTCCTTATGCAACGATTGAGTGTAGTTCGGTATATTATGTTTCTCTAGTAAATGACTGGTATAGAACAGACATAAATAGAAAGGTAAATTTAAAACATAATAAATCCAATTTACAACTGTGACCGTATGTCTAATCAAATTCTTTATCATTTATATATACATATATAACCGTTTTTTTGTATATACTATAAATCATAAAATAAAAAAGTATACATGGTCCAGTATGATAGATATGTATAATATAAAAACAATCAAGTCAAATCTTATCTATTTATATTATGCTATAGCCGATTACGCTTAGAACTACTATGATGAAACCAAAGTCAGTCATGCTTGATACCAAACGTTAATTATAGATCTAAGTTTTATCTATGTACGGGCTCTAAAGACGACTAGTTATTATTTTTACTCTCCTTATGGTTCCGTTATCTCTACATGTGTATTTGTAAATAAAAATTCTCCCTTAATGATATGATTTAATTTAGGCTTTATTCTTTGAGAGAAATATAACTTCTTTAAACGATCAACACAAACTTAAATGTAACTATGATCTACTTACTTTATTTCTAATTCGTCACCCGATACAGTATAGGACTCTAAATAAAGTGGAACACTTTTATACAAAAAAAAAAATTCTAATTCGGCACATACTACTATTTGCATAAATAAATAAATAAAATAAATAATTCCAAAAAGTTCATCTGGTTTATTGTTATAATATATTACGATAAGTAGACACACACATTTATTTGATACTATATATGGTATTTTCAGTTTATTTTAGAAGTATATGTTCTAAGTAAAATAAACTAAACTAAAATCTTACAAAAAGAAAGGCAAAAAAAAAGGGGGGGCGAGGAAAAGAAAAATGGTGTGTATGTATATGTGAACGTATTTATGTTAATTTATGCGTCAAAGTCGCCCAACAACTCAGGTGCCTTGTATTCCCCCTTTGCGATTTGATCAGCTCTCTTTACGATATCATAAGTAATGGATGAGGACACGACAGAGTCATGTTTATAATCAGGATGGTTCAAAACAAATTGACGCATGTATGCAGCGCCAGTCATAAGTTCACCACTGGCTCTCTTACTAATGAAGGACAAGTAAGTTGATAATTTACAATGGGTTTCGATATCAATGTTGGTACTCTTTAAGAAGCTATGAATTAAAGGTATGAGACCAGGGAATCCAGTTTCCTTTAATAATAATAAAAAAGTAAGTTTCTGTATTTTTTTCGGCGATAAATTTTTTCTTTTTTTTTTCTTTACCTTTCCGTTCATAATCTCATTTATTGTCATCAATTCACACTCATCTTCATCTTCATTGTCATCTTTAACTTGACCATTTCCTGTAAAAACATTCTTACGGAAATAGAATTTATCATTCAAGACAGCATCACGCTTATGAGCAGTTTTCATATTTTCATCAATCTAGTAGAAGTAAAGGTTTAGTCATTCAAGACCACTCATTCTCTCCTTATCTCTCTCACTCTTTTTCTATATATACATATATCATACCTTTGAGATTGGAACATAAAAATTGAGACCAAAACTGAGAATGACACGAGTCAACAAGACAATAAACACTGCAAAAGCAGCGTTTTCGAAATCAGAAATCTGAACCTCCATACTTCTAAACTCCACACGCCAACCAATAGTAGTAGATTTTGGTGGTGGAGGCTTGAATCTCATAGTTTGCCAGTTGGTAGATTGAAGATTCTAATAAATCATATTATTATTAAAAAATAAAGATTTAGCAAACACACACGCACTTTTATATATATGTTACCTCAAAATGATCTGATGATTCGCTATCGTCTACATTCAAAAGTTCCTTGAAAATAACAAGAGGATCGCGAATAAAAAGATGTGCAACGTGTTTAGATAATTTATCATCAATTCCACTATCTCTTAACTTTTGATAAATGTCTTTGTCATAAACTAGGTCTAAATCGTCATATTTTGGCTTGTATGTAGCATCATTCGATAAATAAGAATCAATAGAATCGTAGCGAGATTTATTGATTACAAATCGATCCTTTTCCAAAGGCTGCAAAAAATATAATTTAGAAAAAAAAATTGTATCATATAGTTAGTCTAGACATTTACCTTTAATCCTCTTTCTTCAGGTGTTCTATCATCTACACTACAAGAGATAACATTCCATCTAGCATCCACATCAGCCAAATAACCTCTAAAAATGGGTGTATTTGCAGATAATGCCATCTATACACATATATATAAATTAATATATAGATATTTATTTTCTCTCGCTCTCTTAAAGTGACGTTTTCAATAATTACCATAATAGGAGATACAGGAGCCAATTGATCGTATAATCTTCTTCCTTCATCAATATTGCATGCCTGGAAAGTGATTTGTAAGCAACACATTCCCATACCAAATGCCATTGCATCCATATAGATATGATCAGGTAAAGCAGCACCTTCTTTAGCCTCTTTATCATGATCAAAAAGTTCACGATCCCAAGGAATGGTAGGATCAATAAATGGTTTAGGTGTGTTTTTGTCGTGATAAATAGGCATATTGATTCTGACTTTGGAACCACGACGACGGCGAATATTAGCGGTCAAAGTACTACAAGATGCGTTAATAATAATAATAAAAACCTCTCCATCCTTCTTTGCCAATCTCTCTTTTTATGTACTACTTACGGGAAACGAGCATGTGGATTGATAATTTCATCAGGTACAAACATACTTTGACATGATTTACCATTAGGTTCATGATCAGGATCAAGCTCATGAGGACAACCAAGACGAGGATAATTAACCAAGGTGACTGCATATTCATCAGGGTTCATGGCTTCGTGTGCCATCTTACGTCTTAACTTCATGTTGGGTTCTACACCTACCAAATCACGGAAAGTGGAGCCGTAAGGCATACCAGGTGTACCTTCAATCATATATCTTCCATATTCAGGTCTCCATAAAGCATCAGGTGGGGTCCTAAGAGTTTTTATATATGATTATAACAATAAAAAGGAACCATTTTGTTTTAGTATATCACGCTCGCATTCACTCACCCCGTTTTACTCTGATCATTTTTACTTACGTGGTTTTGCCTTCAAGAAAATCATGTTCAGGTTTTTCTAACTTTTCCAGGATATCAAAAGCGCGTAAAGATAACTTGGTGCTTTTGTTTTCATCATCAAATTTAACAACAATATACTCTATCTTTATTTTTTATATTTAAATAATTGATTTGATATTCAATATCAGTAAAATACGAATTGATGAGACGATATATGCATATAACAAATTACCTCGTCACCCCAAAGCAGACACTGCTTTGACTTATCCTTTTGGTCGCGATAAATATTAAGGAATTGCTCAATGCCATGTTCTCTAACGTGATCAGCATGCTCCTTTGCTTCATTCCAGTGGAGAGGTGTTCCAAGAGATAAGAGACCCATTTTATGTTTATTTTATATCAATACAAGTAACTGTATATACAGAAAAGGAGGAAGAAGAAGAAGAGAAAAGAGGAATACTATGGAACTTTTTTTTTTATAAAAAAAAAGGTTTGTTAATTAAATAAGGTTTTTTTTTCTTGCACAATATCAAGTCACCCTATAAAAATATTCTTTTTTAAAAAGGCGCAGGTATCAGTTTTAAAGAATGTTGGTTGCTTATAAATTCAATGTATGTATATATCTATTTCCTTTTATAGCATAAATATTTATCCGTCCTACATCTTTAAATCACAGGAGCAATAACGTGCTCTATTGCGCGATTATTGATTATGATGAGAAACACGAAATTCGTTTTATATCAAAATCTACCATATTTTCCCTTCTCTTCCCTTCCTTTCCGTTTTCTCTTTAATAAGAAAAAAAAGGAGCATTTGTTTTTATCTAATATGAGGATCCTATTCATTAAACCGAAAATAAACCCCCTTTTATTTTATTTTGTATATTTCGTAATGCATCTGCTCCTTATTAGTAATAAAATCTAATCGCAGTCACGTTACATTTTTGAACCTTTTTGTAAAAAGGTTTCTTTAGATTTTTATAGATAAATGATATACAATGGCAGCTTCTTCTTTACTATTGAACTCAACTGCCTTTGTTATTACGAATCGCATTATACAAAGGATTTAATGTACTGAATGCCGATATTAGTCTCTATTACAGAAAGAGGAAAAAGAAGAACATGCAGAATCCCTAATAAAATATAGAGTCAGATAAATCAACAACTGCCTCGAAACTAAAAGTAGCTATATCAAACTTTTCTACGGCTGTGCAGATGTTCTATATTCGACATGTATATGAAAAAGACATAATAAGTAAGACGTACAAATAGGTTTATGTCTATATGTGAGTACTTGTTGAGTTTTTTTTTTAAAAAAAACAATGTCCTTTCGCTTTTTGACAGATTGTCAATATATTTTGAGCGCTAACGCTATAGAATGATAATAGTCTTTTAAGTGTTTCTTATTCTAGTAACTATGTCATACACCTTTTTTTTTTATCGATCGGAATTTTTAAATTATATGGAACAGATCCGAGAAGAAAAATTCAATCTAGGAAGATCATTAGTCTGAATAAGTACGCTTCCTCTTTCCTGTTTAGCTTTGCTTTTCTGTATTCAGCGGTTTGTGCTTTAATGATGGCATATTTGTGTGTACCAATAATTAATATAAGATTATTGATCTAACTGATTTTTTTTTATAGTATCAAAGCTCAAATAATATATAAACACTTGTATATAATACTTGCCTAATTACAGAAAAAGAGATGCTATCTCTTTATATATAAAATCTACATGAATACTTAGCATAAAAGTACCTCATGTTAATAAATAAGGTACATTGCAAAACTCAAAATCTTTAATGAGAAATTAGGATTGTATGAAACAGTTCGTGTTGTAACTTTTTGATCGGCAAATACACCACAAGTGAATCAAACCACGCATACATGCCTATATATATGACTCTGTATTTGAATAAATCTTCTCGAACATATTTAGAACTAAACAGAAACAACAAACATTTAGAATAATAATAATACATATATTAATTGCATCCTTTATATACGCGGCACTCACGAGGCTCATATCTTCTACCTTATTTCACACATACATGAAGATGTATATATTTATATATCAAACGATGATTGGTCATCTCTTGATATATTTAATGAATATATAAAAATCATTATACATTTATGGTTAAAAAAAGATGACCAGAGCAAATTAGTAGCTACTTTGTTGATAGATAAATTAGATGAGATAAAGCAAACACTTTACACACCAAGTATAGATAAAAATCCGAATTCTAAAACTTTCCTCTTTGTATTTATTTTTAAAAAGAGTTCTCTTATTTTGCTATTAACACAGTGTTAGACCGTTGCCTACGCTTCGCTGAGTTTTAATAATGGTTTGGTTTATAAATTGTATGTCACTCTTCTTTAATGTGAATATATATGTATATATAAATAATAGTAATAGTAAAAGAAAGAACGAAAAAAAAAATACAAGACAGTCTAATATGAATAAGCTATAGGGGTTTCTTATTGTTACTATATCACTGTAACTTTGCATATTATTCTTTCGGTACAGATTTAACCGATCATTTGATTTTTTTTCATTGGTTGTAAATTTAATGTTTATATTAGATCTTCTTTTTCGGCCCTATTCACAGAGTTTACGAATATAGCATAAATCCAATATAGTACAAATTATTAATTCTAAAAACATAGCGACAACAAAGAGT
>VCJD01002641.1:28252-39100 GCA_024140245.1 Backusella tuberculispora | reverse complement strand
AAAAACTTTTTTTTTTTTTTTTTTGTCTACGAGCAACATTTGTAGAAATAACAATAAGTCTGTAAAAAAGGATGCCAATTTTGTGGTTTGGACTGTAAAGTTGAGGTTATGGGACTTGATTTTTTTCTGACACCAACTTAATAGTACTATTTAATTCTTTAAAGTGCAGAAAAATCATCTAAGTAAGTACCCTTTTTTATCTAAATGGATATGACTGGAAAAAATTGTCCTGTATCTTTTATAAAACAATTCACAGTGTTGCGTGATGGGTTTGGAGTGAACAGAGGTTTTTTTATGTAGGATGATCTAGTTTTTTTTAGATATGAGGTAAAAGTAAAGAGATTATGGGAAAGAAAAAAGTCATTTGTTGATTGAAGCAATTCATTTATCAAATAATGAAACACTTACTCCCTTGAATTATGATATAACGAATTGATTAATCAACTACAGCAATCGAACCTGTTTGATTTTCCTAAAATAAATTTTTAAAATCATCTTGACAAAAAAAAAGTTGGTATACTTAGAGTTCAGAACTTAAATTTTCAAAATGAGTAGAATGAGTACACATATTTAACAAAGTCCTGGCATTGTGTAGAAGATTCAGGATAACAATATATGTGTATATGAAAAGCATGGTAAAAACAATGGAAACAAAGTGTAGATCATTAAAATATTGCTTCTCCGTTTACATCTGCTCCTGCCTTGAATGGACAAGTCGGTTTAAATAATATTTCTCAGGGGAGGGGTTTATCAGTAATATATTGATAAGTATTTCACCGTCATGTATCTTTTTAGTAGGAAGTAGAATAATAAATGTAAGAAGTAAAATATAAACAGTTTTTTAAGGACTTTCAAACAGTAGCATCGTTTTGTAAAAGTTGCATAAAGCAGTTTGGTAACTCAGATCGTAGTACAACTTTCAAAAACAAATGTCGCTAATTCTTAACCGCTAGCTCCAACATAAAGCTCCAGAAAAACGGCCCACATTGTATGTGGACATATTATATGTACCATTTTATATAAACTCGACTATCTTGTTCATAATCGAAACCAAACTTGAGCTCATAATTCTTTTCATCGTCTTGTTGAGCGATAAAATATTATCTGGGATCCAGTACTATCTCCTCTTTACTCTATATATATTTTTAATTTAAAAAACGGTTTCTTTCTTTCCTTCTTTTCACTTTCTTGATTTGACTAGGGCAAAAACAACATAGCAAAAAATGGTAGGTACTCTTTGTTCACTTGAAGAATAAATAAATCTGTTTTTTTTAGCCGTATATAAAATACGTGTACAAAAAAAAAGCACACATACTAACTATACTGTAAACTTCGCTAGTAAAAAAAAAAGTTATTTTTACCCATGTATGAAAATCATTGACTGATAATATATTTGCCTGGATGTGCATGGAGATCTTTTTTTGATGCTTTACATTTGAAGGGTCGTTAAATATTATGTATACAAAAGTGAGGGTCTGCATCCTTCTCTTTATATATATATAATTATGTTCAGTTAAGTAAATGAAAATTCATATTTGCATTCTATATCATTATGTCTTGTACGAGCCATAAACAATGATTTGTTTATATACCCTACAAAGATCTGAACTTAAAGTCTATTTATATAAGCTTGATTGGTCAAAAAATAATTAAACTCTGTTCCTGACTATACGATGTATACACATTAATAAAAAAGTATTAGCCAGTGCTCATTTGATTCAAAACAGATCAGGAATAGACTTTGTTTTATCACAACAGATCAATAAATGTATTTTTTTTGTTTATATTATTCATTGTATTGTATTGTATTATTTGTTTTATTTATTTATTCATAAAGTCAACAAACACACATTATAAGATCTTACGGTGTGACAGGGGGAGTCGCTAATTGTTCAACAGCATTGTTTTTATTATTATTAAAATGTAATGCGCATTATAAGAAAATTCAAGATCCGTTATTATTCGCCGCTTAATGATTTTAAAAGGATAACAAATAACTTAATATCTTCTATTTGATATAGCCACACACATACTCTCTCTTAGCTCTACTATTACTGTTACGACTGTTAATCTAGAGCGATCGATAACAACTAAAACAAAAAATAAACTTGATCGCGTGACGAATTCTAGCAAATTCCATTACGACGGTGACTTTTTTTTTTCCTGATCTCTCCTTCCTCGCTCGCTCACTCTTCTCTTTTCTTCTTTATATTTGAATAATAATATACATATAAAAAGATGTCTGATATGGAAGTTGATAAGCCAATGTAATTATATTTTTTTATATATATAAAGTAAAAATATTCCTTTTGAAATATTAATACAAATATATGTACATATACATTCTATATTCTACATAAAAATAAAAATAAATAAAAAAAAAAGGACACCTGAGGAAATTAAGAATCAGGCAAATGAACAATACAAGCTAGGAAATTATAAAGAAGCTATAGAATTATACACTGAAGCCATTAGTAATGTTAAAGCTTAGCTTTTATTATTATTATTATTACTAATGTTGTTTATTAACCATTGAGTTTTTATATAAATTAGATGCCTCTCCAAAGACAGCAACCTACTATAACAATCGAGCAGCGGCATCAGTCATGTTAAAGAATTATAAGGATGCCGCCACAGATTGTCGCATAGCAACCGAACTCGACCCCAAAAACGGGAAAGCCTTTCTCCGAGCAGGAAAATGTCATTTAAATATGGGAAATCTAGAGGAAGCTGCCAGACAATATTCAAGCGCAATGGATATCGATTCTACAAAACTATTGGCTCAACGTGATTATAATAATTTACAACATGTTTATAATTATCTGGCCCAGGTCGATACATTTATGAAGAATAATCAATTTGGCTTGGCTAGAAATAGTCTGTATCGTGTTATTTCGTTTGTCGATGCGGATCAGTTGCCAACAAAGTGGAGGGTCTTGCAAGCGGAATGTGCACTTGGTGAAAATAATTATTCGGAGGCTAGTCGTATTACAAAGTGAGTCAATGGTAGTAGTGTATATATATATCTTTTCTTTTTCTCGGGTATGATAATAATAAGTTTATTATTATTAGTTCACTTGTTCGTCTGAATTCACAAAATCCTGATGCATTATATCTTCGAGCCCGTGTGTTTTATAGTCAAGGAGATAATTCAAAGACAGTCGCCCATTGTATGGAAGCTCTTCGTTGTGATCCAGACTTTTCAAAAGCACGCAATTTATTGAAGACAGCTCGATCTATTGAAAAAAAAAAGGAAGAAGGTAATACAGCATTCAAGGCCAATAAATTAGATGACGCCTATGAAGTTTATACTGCGGCTTTGGAAATTGACCCGGAGAACGTACATATGAATTCACGTCTTTACTCTAACCGTGCTGCTGTATTACAAAAGGTAATTGATTATTGCTATGGTTTTGACTATTTAATATATTGATCCATTTAAATTCATTGGCGGGTGGGGTTTAAATAGCAAAAGAAGTTTGAAGAAGCATTGGTGGATTGTAATAAATCAATTGAGTTGGATAACGGATTTGCCAAGGCTTACAGTAGACGTGCTGGATGTTATATGGAAACGGAACAGTATGAAGAGGCTATTAGAGATTATCAAAAATTGATTGATGTAGATGGCTCAAATAGAGGTATATTTTATATACAAATATATCCATATCAATGTATATTAATCATCGCACTTTAGAATACCATAATCTACTACAAAGGGCTGAACTAGAATTAAAGAAATCTCAACGTAAAGATTATTATAAAATTCTTGGTCTAACAAAGATAGCCACCGATTCAGATATTAAAAAAGCTTATCGTAAACTTGCACTTCAACTTCATCCAGATAAGAATCCTGATGATGAAAAGGCAGAAGCACGATTTAAAGAAGTAGGCGAAGCTTATGCAATCCTAAGTGATCCCCAAAAGAAGGCAAGATTTGATTCTGGTGCTGATTTGGATGGTGGCATGGGCGGCTTCCCCGGTGGCCCAGGTGGCTTCCCTGGCGGAGTTGATGTGAATGATATCTTTGCTCAGATGTTTGGTGGTATGGCAGGTGGAGGAGGTATGGGTGGCTTCCCCGGTGGCAGTGGAGGATATAGAAGAGGTCAACATTCTGGAGGCTACAGTTTCCATATGGGTTAATTCTTTTTTTTTTTCTTTTTTTTTTTGCATTTATATTCATTTCCTTTCTCTCTTCTATTCTTCATTTTGTACCCTCTCCTTCCTTTATATATATGTATACATGTGTAAAAAGAATGAAAATTTATTATTTAATATTCCCAACCACAAAATCTTTCTCTTTCCTGTTTTTTTTTACTTTTTAAACTTTTTAATTTTTGCATCTTGTTGCTTTGGATTTTTTTTAAAAAAAAAAACGCGATTGATTACATTACACATTTTTTAAATGATACAAAACAAATACTTTGTAAAGACTAAAAAAAGCTCTTTATAGTTTGCCATACTGTCAGTCGTGGCTTTGAAAAGTCAAAGCTGAGAGCAAGTTCGTAGAGACTAGCTGGGTCTTGATTGTTATTATTTGTTTTTTTGGATTCATTTATTTTGTAATTGAGTAATGAAGAAATCACTCCTAGTTTATTCGGTCTATACAGCAAATCAAATAACTTTCAGAAATAAAACAGAAACAAAGGATATTTTCATTTTCATTTCTAGAAATAAACTTGGTAATTCACTAAGATATCAATATGTATGCGTCAATCAAACTGGAGCTCCGATATTAAATAAAACTCCTTTGTATCGAGAAAATTGTTTTGATGTATATATTATAAGATGTATTTCTGAATATGTTGTTTAAACCATTCAACTACAAAATGAAAACTATGATAGGTCATAAAGAGACAGAAGAAGGATTTATTATCCACTCTTATTATTTATTAGAATATAAATAAACATACAAACATATGTATAAGCTCTGGAAAGAAATTATTAGCTAGTTTCATAGCTACTTGTTCAAATACTTGAACAAGTAAGTTTATAGTTAGGTTTTTTCTTATATTTCTAGTATTTAGAATTATTATATTACCTCTGTAGGAATATTATTGGTATTATTACATCACCCAGATTATAAAACAATGATATAAAGTGATCAAGAGAGGTCAATTTGTTGCTGTTGTTGTTGCCAAATATGTAAAATAAAAAAAGACAGAGAACCTTTTTTCCTCCTGAAATATCTATTAGCTTAATTTTTTTCCTTTTACTTTCGTTGAATTATTCAAATAAGAAAATGCTATAATAATATTATACAAATAAGCTGTATAATGAGGGGAAGTATAAACACCATTATTTCAAAGAAATGGGTTGGATATTATATTTATTACTTGATATTTTAAAATTAAACAATGTAATAAGTAAGGGGACAATTTTACTCTATAAAAGCACTAATGGGTCACTAAACGTTCATTGATCAGCACGTAATGGTGAAGATATTTTTATATAGAGATAGTTTCATTTTTGTGTTTTTTTTCCCTTTCCTTTTTATTCATACTGATAAAAAAAAATGCCTGAAACTATTTTGACTAGAGAAAAGCAAATAAAGGAGACTCTCTTTCACAATAAAATATTGGCCAAATTTGTGAATATGGTCGAGTGTCGCTATATATAAGTAATACATTTTGGAATGGTACGAAAAAGTGCTAAAGGAGGATACGAATTTGCAAAATTTGCCGTTCATCGCTTAAATAAAGAAGAATTTTATATCAATGTAAAACAAAAGAGTAAGCAATAGCTTATGTATGTAACACTTTGTTCTAAGAAGTTAAAACTCTTTTGAATTTATTTAGATTATCTCCAAATCGAAAAAGATAATAATAAAATGAAAAAGATAATAGAATTATTGGAAGAAGAAAAAATAACGTGGAACAAAGAAAAGAAAACCCTAGAGATACAAAACAGGCTATCGAAGCAAGAAGTCAGAGTTCTCAAGTTGAATAACAGTATATGTAAAAACAAAGGATTGGATAAAGATAGAATGTAAGATGTTTGAAAGCGAAAGCTCAAAAAGGCTATCAAAAGCGATGATGGTCTCAATGCCAAAATTTACTATAGCAATCCGAATGATGTCAAAAACAATTAGAGAAGAAGGTAGTCCCGAAAATGATATTTATTATGATGAATAAAAATCGAATACAGATAAATACAGGGAAAAAAAAAATAGACTCAAAAACTCTCTCTAAATAAGATTTATTAAACTCACAAAACCAACGCATTCAGTATTTAGCTAGCCTAAAAAAAAGACAATAGAGAATAATATTCTATAAAACATACTACCTTATTATATGACTTTATTTCGTTCTATATATCACTTTAATTAGTTAACGTGCTAGCATTACACTTAGAAAAAAAAAGAAAAGAAAAAACATTTTTTATGAATTTTGAAGCTTATAGATATCTACTTAATAAATTCATTCCATCCGTACCTTGAATTTTTTACGATTATACTGACGATTTATATGTTCTTCGTCATTTATAAATGTATAATTATTTTTAGGTAAGTGCCATTAAACGATTTGCTGTTAATTTGATTAGCGTACTAAATAAAATATGACTTTATCAGTAATATAAATAAACGAAACACGTTAAATTTTCGTTAGACGAGTAGTCTTGGTCTCTATATGGTCATTGCTTGAACAAGAAACTTTATTTGATCTATTTCAATGTGTTACAAAAGCACTTTTTTCCCATAAAAAAAAAACAAAGATAACTTAGCCCAACGTCATGCATAGTCTCTTTTTCCTTTCTTTCTTCCTTTAGTCGCGCAATGTCGGAATCTAAATTAGCCAAAGAGAAATTATACGCACACCTTATTGGTAAGTACTGCTACTTCAGCAAGTAATTACGGATGACTTACATGTCGGTAGTGGATGACATTCAGGTGAAAGATGAGCTACTTGAAAAAGTAAAAAGCGGTGACGGATATTCTCTTTCAAAAATTGCAGATATTTATTTCAACAAAAAAAATTATAAAAAAGCAATAGAGTGGTATTATCTATCGGCCTCCAAAGATTATTCATATTCACAACAAAGAATAGGATACATGTATAGTGAAGGTTTAGATACAGTCATCGATTATAAAGCTGCTATGAAATGGTATCTCAAGGCATACGGAAATGGAAATATTACATCTGCGACCAATATTGGATACCTGTATAATCAAGGTTATGGAGTAACCCAAAACTATCAGACTGCGTTAAAATGGTATCTTGAAGCAGCCAGCAAAGGAGAAAAATATGCTCAGAATAATATTGGTATACTCTATGAATACGGTCATGGTTTTAAGCAAGATAAGCTTCACGCATTGGAATGGTATGAGAGAAGTGCAGAACAGGGACATGTAAAAGCAAAAGATAATACCAAACGTTTAAATAATGAGGGATACTACCTTAACGAAAGACAGAAAGGTATATAAATTAAAAATGAAATATTTTCTTTTAGTAATTTCATTTAATTAATTTAGGTTATCTTCAAATGGAAAAGGATAATAAAGAACAGAAACAAAAAATTGATGAATTAAAGAAAGATTGCCAGTCCTATAAGAACAAACTAAAAGAGACACAAAAAGAACTATCTATGTCTGATAACGAAAAGGAATTGTTAGAAAATGAAGTTCGTTTGTTAAAACAAGAAATGGAGATTCTCAAGTTGAATCATTGTGTATATAAAAAAGAGAAAGAGAAAACAAATGTAAATAGAGATGAAGTGAAGGAATCAGAAAAAATACTGCCTAAAAAGGAAGATGCAACTATAAAAATGCAAGACAATCCAGAAAATGATCTTTACTATGACGAATAAAAACTAATTGCCACTTTGTGGCTGAAACAGTTCAGTATATTTATATCAAGTCAATAAATCAGATTAACATCAATTGCTATAAAAAATGGCTGTATATAGTGTTATAGTGAAAATACATAAGAATGTGTAACAATTCGCAAATAAAAAAGGTTTTTGGTTAAAATAAAAAAATTCTGTTAACAGAGGTTTTGGTTATGATAAAATAATATAGACTTGATCAAAGAGCTTAAACATTCTCAACATATGTGGTATTGTGATGGGTGACAGTGCAAGATAATGTATGATATACAGTATAGGACTCTAAACAATAAAGCGATGCTCTCATACAAAAAAAAGACAGTATATGATATAGATAACACACTTTTTTTGTAAGCAAACTCATATGAGGTATTGAACTATATATAATAAAATGTAATCTAAGAAAATGTATGCTGCTTTATTAGTTTAAAAAAAAAGGGGGAGGTTGTTATCAACTAAATGTGTTATTGATGCATATATTAAGTATTGGGTTGGCCAAAAGATCATATTGGTGATTTAAGATAACCATGAGTATCAATTAATAGCTTTATTGGACTTTAAAATTTACTGTCAGTGAACGAATCAGTGGTTAAATATTCCAAACATGTACTTCTATCTTGACATGTAGAACTCTCAACATTTATGAAATAACTTATCTGATTGGAACCAGTGTTTTGTAATATAAAATAGTATTAAAATGGATTAACGTAGCACTTATCTTAAGAAAGTTTGAATAGTCAATCTGTTTTATCTCGTAAATGAGTATTATAATATTGCTCTTATACATTTTCAATTTTTGAAGTAATAATGATTAAATTTTTAATTAAGAATTAATTTAATACATATATAAAATATTTATATACAAAAGTAGAAAACACCACTAATGTATTTAAGTATCTTTTTTATTTATTTTCAGTTTTAATTTACTAACAACTAAAAAGATATAATGCCTTGAACTATAAATGAAGAACAAGTGTCATACACGAAAGCCACGTCAAAGTACCAAACCTGACTGGTTATCTTTATTGAGTCAACAGTAAGAGAATGATGTTAGAGTTGTATTATACATATATAAAAGCTGTGTATACAATCAAGCTTTTCAAAGAAAAGAGTTAGACGTCGTATACGTCACTCATTATTTTAAAACTAAGCGTCCTAATAAATGAGAATAAACTTTCTATTTGTAAGAAGAGTATTTCATCTTTTATAAATCTATTGATCAACATGTAATGGTACAAAATACATTTCTCCAGGAGATAATTAGAAACTGTTTTGTTGTTTTCCCCTTTAGCTTTTTTTTCTTTCTTTTTATTCCTATTGAGAAAAAATGTGCGAAACTCCTTTGACAAAAGAAAAGTTATATGCATGTCTTATCAGTAAGTACTATACTTTTACTTCAAAACATACTGTTAGCTAATAAGCCGATAATTGATGATATCCATATCGAAAAGGATTAACTAAACAGAGCGAAAAATAGTGGCGGATATTCTCTCTAGAATTACTGAGATATATTACGAAAGGAAAGACTATTCTAAAGCAATTTCCTGCCCAAAACTATTCACATGTCTATTCATAACTGGGCTATATATACTCCACAGATGAAGGAGCTTCTGTTGACTATAAACTATCAATGGAATGGTATATTAAGGCACACGACAATATAAATGTAAGAGCTACAAATAATATTGAAATACTTTATGATAATGGTCAAGGTGTATCACAAGATTTTAAAATTGCAATCAAATGGTTTCTGGAAGCAGCAAATAGGGGAAGCCCTTGTGCACAATATGATTCTGGTCTAGGTTATGAACACGGTAAAGGTGTTAATATAAATAGGCAATATGAATTGAAATGGTACAAAAAAAGTGCCGACCAGGGAAACAAAAAAGCAGAACAGTATGTTGATAGCTTAAATAAGGAAGGGTAAGAGATAATATACATATTTAGCGATTTTTTTAAATGAAATTAAATGAATTTAAGAAGTTGATTTGGAGTATTTTCAAATCAAAAAAGATGTTAATGAAATGAAAAATAAAATAAAGCTACTTGAAGAAAATCTAGACAAACGAGTAGAGTTATTGGAGCAAGAAATCGAATTACTTAGGTGTAAAGATGGCCTGTATAAAATTGAAAGATCGAATGAAGTATACACATAGTAGGTAGAAAATTCACTGTTTAAAGAAAGGATTGGTTGGCTTCTCTATCAAATTTGATGATGATCTTAATATTAAAGTTTATAGTGGTGATTGGAATGATACCGAATCAGTCACTAATTGAGGGTGTAAAATATCGGGATAACAATAGAAATAAAAAGTACATTTTTGGCTTGGTAGGTCAACTAATTGATCTAGTAATTAATAATGGCAAAATCATGGAAGTTTTCTTTTTTGTGATAAAACCTATACTTTCAAAGAATATTCCAAAAAAAAAAAAGCTCGTTTCAAAAAAACTACGAATTTCTACCAATTAAAATTTACATCAGATACATAGTCCCTTTGCACGATGAATGAAAAAATTTATTACGCGCGTATGTTTAAATTTAACTGGCTGATAATGGAAAGTAACCCGTAAGCTTGAAAAATACTGTAAGCTGATTACCAATGATGGCACTGTCTTTATTTCTTATTAGAGATAAAAATAAAATAAAATATTTCCTATTTGACATCATGGATAGTAGCTAATTAACTAGAATTGTGAGAGTTTCTTGATTTGACAATTTATCTACCAAAGGTAGCAAATGCATATTTACGCTATAAACAGTTAGTAAAAAGACGATGCTATGTGCTGAAATATATAATAAATTTTTGTTTTTTCCTGAAAATAAAATAAAGTTATGTTGTTACATCAACGTAAATATATGATCATTTGATAGCTTTCTTCCTAAAGAATAAGAGATCAAAGGACATCAATAGACATAGAATTTTTTGATCCGAGTGATTAAAAAATTAAATATGGCTGGAAAAAAAGGGGTATAGTTTTCACTATTAACAATAACTATTGCCTTATTCTTCTGTATTCTGCTGCGGA
>VCJD01002641.1:6386-19887 GCA_024140245.1 Backusella tuberculispora | reverse complement strand
TTTTTTTTTTTTTTTTTTTTTTTTTTTTTTTTTTAAAAAAAAAAAAAGAGAAAAAAAAAGCATATATTTAAGTATCAAACCATCTTTTCAGCGATGAAAAGGCTGAATAAGAAAACTGCTCTTAATGTTAAATGTATAGACACAAAAGTCCGATTTTAATGTTCAAATTGAGAAATTAAGAAAATTATACTTTTCAACTCTAGTGAGTTTAGTTCAATAGGAAATAACGAAGCTATGACCACCTTTTAAGATAGTTTGTAAGCATTTATGGTGACCATATTTGTAGACCATAAAAAAAAGTAGGCTAAGTGCTACCTGTAAATCGGCTGATATTTGGATGATGGCCAACATCTTATTTAATTTGAGAAAGAGTACACGTGTATGATGATACCACGAATTCTAGTGCTTTATTTTGCCGTGGTATTACTGACATTTCCGTACTTCTCGCATCTCCCTGTTCACTTTATAGCAGCTATAACTCTCTAACTAAGCCCTACCTATATCTGTTCCTTCCAAAAAACCATACTTTTAATATTCAATTTAAAGGAAGAAATTAGGACTAACAATAAAGCGCTCTCTAAATAAACTTTAGCTACTTGAATTATTTTTTCTTTGATGTTTTTTTCTGCTGGTGCTATTACTTAGAGACAATATGGCTAATAGTAAAACACGGGCCACTAAGTATTACCAAATAGTGTGTACCACTATTTTAGACTTTCCCAAAATGCATAATACAAGTGTTACTTCGCATTGATTTTAAAGAAAGAAGCAAATAGTAAATGATTATGTATATTTTTGCTCAAAATTTCAGGCCTATCATTTTATGTAAAAATCGTAAGTTATAACATAAAGAAATGCAAAAAATGAGACTTATCTAATAAGTCTTTAAACGTGAGCTATTCTATTCAGGTGGTATCAAATGTCCCCAACTAATACCTCGTTCTAAATTCCTCTCTTGTGTAAGCCTATAAGTTAACACTTGTAATTATATGCGTGAATGGCAACCTCATAATTCCCTAAAAAAGATGAAAAAAACATTTAAAAGAATAGCAAAAAAAAAAGTAGATAAAATTTCGGGATAGTTACCTATATTAACTATGTGTATGACAGTATTCAAATAGTTTGAACTAGCTCATTTATGTTTTTCTGTTTGACATGTATCTTCCTTTCTATTCGCTATAGTCACAATTTAACAAAATTAAAATCATACGCCGAATAGCTATATAAAAAATTGACTGTATAATTTGAAGTGTATTTTTTTGAAATTTTATTTTACTTCTTTCTCATCTTTTCTTCTTTTTTCTTCTTTATATTTACTATTGTCTTCTTGTATTTTTTTCTTGGATAATTGTGATATTATATATTTATATATCTATATATCTATATATCTATATATCTATATATCTATATATCTATATATCTATATAAATATAAGCCAAATAATTTTAGCAACTGCTAATTGAGGCCATTTAGGTATTGTTTATCTTTTGTTTATTTTTATTCTTAATTCAGAGTTAAGGGATAAATACAATTTGTGTCATTCGCAGTTTATATAAGGATTTCTCATCTAAAGCTTTTCTTGTTCTTTTTTAATTATGAATCATACGATTTCTATTTGCGTAACAGAATACATAAGACATAAAGACATAGATGGAATTTAATCTGGATATGTACCAATATAGATATTAACTTTTCTTATAAATACCACCACATATCGTATCTTCATTGAAACTACTGATAGTCCGCCTCGAAAGTACCATTTTACGAACTGTATGCAATATGCTAATAGATGAAAGCTTCAATATCTTCACTAAAGAAGTATGTAGAAGACCAAGACCAGATAATCCTAGACCTCCTCCAAGACCTCCATCTCCACCACAGCCAAGACCTCCAAGCGCTCCAATTTCCTCAAGTTTTATATTGACAAACAATACCTAGTTTAACTAGACGACGTATGTTGAAAAGCATGAAGATTCTTTTGGTAAACTTCTTGTTTTTATTTTTCGAATCTATTGTATGTTACGATTTTAAAGTATCAACGAGATCATATATATATATTTAAAACTGTGTATAAACCGACTTCTCCTACTGTTTCCCTCTTCCTGGAATACTTTGATTCTCCTGATCACTACAACTGTTATTATTGTTCTTATTCTTTGATATCAATTAGCGCAAGCTGATTCTATTTATATATCTATGTGTTAATATTTTTCTTTATAAAAAAAAAAGTATAACAATGATTTACATATATTGAAAACTTTTATTTTATTTTATTTTATTTTATTTTAGAAAAACCAGATAAATAAATAAATAATAAGAAAAAGAAAAAGAAAAGAACAGTGTAAACTCTATCAATTGTTTATATGAAAAACTAATTTCCAAAATAGTTTTATGTAAAAAGTAACATCCTACACATTATATATCATATATTTGTTCTTTTTTTCTTTTATTCCATCTTTTCACTCCAAAGTTTGACTTTCTGTATAATACGACTTAACTTTTGCCCGGATGACTGCCTTCGATTGTAAATTTTCACTCCGTCTTACTTTGAACGTCCTATCCCGAGGAACCACAGAAGCTTGGGCTAATCTTTACTTTTATTTCCTTATTTGCATCTTCTCTGTGTGTATTATTCTTGAATATAATTCTAAATATTATAGAATTGCTTAGAAATATATCATTATAAACAGGTAAGAAAGCAAGAACATAAATCCAACATGAAGTATTTGGAGAGATCAATAAATCGGGATATTATTTTAGTCGCTCGCTTTGTAACTCAAATTCTTGCTGACTACTCACCCGAGTAGAGGTACTTAAGGGAAAATGTCTAACTTAGAAGAACATAATATAAGTTGATATGTGACTTCCACGCACTACGTTGTTCTTGATTGAATGATATACCAAGCATCTTCTATATCTGCCTGACTAATAGAAAATGGTACTTGTAGCTATAAAATGTTAGTTTAAATGTACCTAACTTAGTCTAATGTATAGTTTATTCTATATAAATGATCTATTATAATGAATGTATTGTATTTTAAGCTTATGCCATGCACGTGTCTCTGATCTTCAGTTTATAAAATATAACATGAAATATTTTAAACAGCTATTGTATGGCACTCAAATATTGAATGTCAGACATCGTCTGAACTCTATGTTAATGTATAATAGTCCTTTTTTTTTCAGATAGAATTTATATTGGACATTAATAAAAAGAATTACGTACAATTGTAAATTAATTTAAATGGAGCTAGAAAACATGGTTGAAATGGCACCGTATATTAATATATACAAATGGAACGTTTCAATCTAATTTGATTATAATATCTTTCCAAGACGGCGATTTTTCTATATTCGATTCTACATGACACTACCCTATGAGAGTATTTCTTTGTGCTTCAGCTGGAGTGTGAAATCTGACTTTCACGATATACGTATTAATTGAATAAGACTCCAATGATTGCTGCCAAGCCAATTATATGAAATAGAAACAATGAAAGGTGATAGATAGTATACGGAACTTATAAAATAACAAAAAAGAAAAAGAAATGAAAAAAAAAAATAGAAATGAAAAAGGAAAATAGAAAACGCCTATGTTATCAAAGGACAGAACTCCTTGACTCCGTTCTATAAAAGTATATAACGAGTCAAGTGTTTTATTCCTTTTCTGAAAGTTGAAAGTTAGCTTATAATATCTTAAAATAAAAAAAAATATACTGTAGTCTCATTAGTAGTCATTTATACTAGTAATACGTATTGCAAGAGAGCTATGAAAACTAGATTTAACTTTCAACTTTCATGATATAACATCCCGTTTATCAATCTTCCCATTGTTTTACCATACTTAAAATATCTACTCTTAGAAAAAAATATTGTTACATCTTAAAGTAACACTCAATCATCTCCCAATAAGGATAGACGTTAAATATAATAGATACCGAGCCCTCAGCGCTTAAGTTAAAAGTATATTTACAGCTATTATTAGCATATGATATTTGTGTTCCAGTTTATTACCAAGAATATAGTAAGCAACTTGAGTTAAAATGACCATATTAAATAACTCACTAAAACTAAGTAATTTATCTGAGATTTTGGATTCATAAGTAACATTTGGATTACTAATATGTGCTAATAACTAAAGACATTGAAAAAAAAGGAGATCTGTTCTATAGAAATTAAATCATAGACGACATCAAATTCGTCTTCTACTATCACTCGAAAAAAAGTATATATGTACCACGTTCAACAGCGATTTTATCATATGATACAAAATGTTATTTAGCTTAAAGAAATGCTTTGAGTGACGGAACAAAGTGTTCTTGAATATTTTTCCGTTGTTACAACTGTCTTGATATCAGATAATTGTGGTACACTGAATGGTACAATGAAAAAGGCATAGTCTAGATTTCCTAAGGTTTTGCATATTCAACTCTGGACAGAAAACCAAATCGATTTACTGCAATAGCTTTACTTTCTTCCTAAGCCGAAATTAGTTAAGCGAAACATGATATACCATGGTAAGGTAATATTATTAAAGGTTGAAATACTTTAAATAACTATCTTCTATTCTAATCCACAGACGACAAACAGTTGTTGTCTTTTATATATATATTAGTGTTTATTTAATGGAAGACATACTGCTGATATAAAAATATGTTACTTTACTTTTGTCTGATATATTTCTATAAACTTTTTTTATTTTTATCGTATCAATTAAAATACTAAGTAATAACACACAATCTAAAATAAACTTCTAATCGTCAAGATAGTAAAATATTCGCAGTACATCGGCATAAACAATGTATGTTACATGTATTTATAGCCTCTGCTAGATTTTTTTTAAAAAAAGAAAGAAAAGGAAAAAGAGAATATACATATCCCTGGAAAAAACAAAAGTCGTAAAAAAACGGAAAAGAAAAGAAAGTGGCAAATTGCAAATTACATACATACAATAGTAGAAAAGAAATAAGAAAAACAGAATCTAAACTTTACCAGTTAATCTAGATTAGAAACATGCAAAATATTGAAATGAATATTTGTTAAATTTGTCTAAACAATAGTTTAACGATGATGAAAAATATGGCTAATAAATACGTTTTAATTGGACTTTTCATGACTTCTCAGAACTATAAAATCGCCCTGAGAAATATCTTAATTTTACGCAGTTTGAAACCAGGTGATTCATTATGGAAGCAGTAATTCCCCCGACAGGGGTGACCATATTTTCTGTCATTTTTCTCAAATCGCTCTATTTTGAGAAGCGACACATAGTTGTTAATAGAAAATCTAAAAAGTAAAGTTTTTCTCCAATTGTCAGCTCTCTCCTGATTTCTTGAAAAAAATTACTCCTGATATTACAGCATACCTTAATGTAAAACATTGTAGAACAAAATGTTTATCTGCTGTTTCTAAACTTAATACACACGTTCTACTTTTATGTAAGATGTTACTAAATTGGTTTAGTAAGAGAGTCAATTTAGACATTTCTAATACAATGCTCTTGGAATGTAACACAAGGAGAGATTGTATTTCTGGTATAATCAAGTTGAATCAATTGGCTCGCAAATTGACATGTTAAAGGTGTGCCATGGTATAACTAATATCGAGTCAAATATCTCCAGAATATGAACCAATTGACGTTCTTCTCGTGACCTATGCATATAGACTGTAGGCTTTCGGCACAAAATAAAATGACAGTGCTTTGATTCAGAGAAAACTGTCTTCGACATGCTGAGTTTTAAGTCCCATTTAGAGTAGCATATAAGTGTAAACACTCAATTATTGTAGATTGAAAGGTTATTTGATATTGGGCTCAAGAAAAAATAAGTTGATTAATCTGGAGTGTGTGTGCTTGGTTAGACTTTTACTTTAGCTAGTTGTATCTGAGTTTTAAAAAACGCGAAACTGAAAGACTCGTCTTATTGTATATCGATTTAATTATAATCTCGAAGCACAAGCTCAAATTCCGTATAACGTTTCCTTGTACGATATGAGGGTTGTGTATCAGAGTATATTTAAGAGTTCCTAACAGTCTCAATGTGTTTAATTACATTGTTTATTTAATCATGAGCTCTAACTTTATTTTTATTTTATTTCCTTTTCTTTCGATATTTTCTGGTTTATATACTACCAGAACTTTTAATTGAAATATTATTGAAAAGTATAATCGTAAGCTTGAATGTAGAAGCATATAAAAACTGAATAGCAAGTTTAGATACAATCACGCCTACCATTTTAGTATAGCTATACCAATTGATTAGATAGTATTTGTAAAAGATACATCATCTATGTAAAAAGCAAATACAAGAGTGTTCAAGTATCTCTTGTAGTAGAAATCCTATAGTAACATTCAATAGAGATTGTAAAAGCGAACGATGTACTCATGAAATGCTATGTTTTAAGGTTAGGGTATTATTAAAAGTTTATCTACATAGCACGATTTATTATACTTAATTAACTTACTTTCATGATTATACGCTTGTACATGGAGTCAGAACTTTTGTCCTTTTCATGAATAGTTCGGTTATCACTATTTAAATAGCGTTGCCCTCTCATATTACTTCGTTCATTTAGACGTTGGAAATATTCCGAAGTACAAATAATTTCTATTATCACGTATAAAAGTATAAGCACATTTCTGTTGGATAATCCAGTCGGTTTGTTTGTTTTGTTCCTGTTTTGAGAATGCACCATTTATACCAAATAACTTGTTTTTATCGTGCCAATTTACTTTTATTAGAAAACCGATATTCATCCATATAATTTTGGGATTAAATACACACGCTATAATAACTTAATTGAATATAAAAAGCTGATATAGTCCCAAATTAATCTTTAGTACGAATGATGACAATTAGCATCTTTTATTCTTCTATTGTAATAAACAAACAAAATCATGCAGAAAGATAAAAGCAATGAATAAAGCAAAGTTATCTGACTTATAATTTCATGGCACACAAATGATTCCAAAATAGTATAATCCTCATCGTTTTGAATCTGATAAAAAAAGGCAGACATACCAAATGTGAAACTTTTTAGTTTTACACTAAACCAAGCGAGAAAAAAAAACATGACAATTTTGTCATTTTATCTTATCTTAGCATGTTTTTCCCTTTCACCACTAAAATAATAAGTAGAAAGTAGCAAGACAGAAGAGAATACATCAAAAAGGATTAGAAACTAATAGGTTGATTTTACTGGCGCCAATATCATACGGGATATATGTCTCTGTAGACTTTTTTTTTTTAGAGATGCAGTAAGGATATAGTGAACGTATTCAATCTATGAGGATAAAAAACAAACAGGTAAACAAACTAAGAAAGAAAGTAAGAGAGAAATCATATACTGTGCTTCTAAAATGGCATTTCCGAATTCGTCTCTCATCCTATAATTGAGATGACTGTAATACTCATTACGCTCATTATGCTCATTACACAGATTTCGTGTAATTTCGTGTCATAAAAAGAACATTAAGTAATACCTGAATAGTAGAAGTGCTATGTCTATGTCTATGTTTATACATATACATATATACGATTTTGTATTAGAGTGAGTAGGTACGTCTATGAGAGAAAAAAAAGTGAAGGCTATCTTGCCACTTTATCGACGTAAACAATATTATAATCAAAAAGTTTTTTAAGAGGGAATGTTTAAATTAGACTCTCCGTTTTGGAAAATAAGTCTTCCACTTCGCATTTTTGAGCAGAAGAAATCAAAACACATTCAATTGACAAAAGGCTTCATGCGCATCGTTTTGTCCTCAGAACAGTATTTTTTGACATTTAAAGTTTTGTCCTCCTTCAAATACTACAATGAATGAGACCAGAAGTGTCTAACCAAACTGGAATCATTACTTTTATGGGGTGAAAACCCTTGTTTGGGAAGAGCTCTGGTGCTTGAAATATGTTTTTGCAAATTTTCAAGTGGCGCTATTTTTGATCATCGTTCAATCAGAAGGTGCCCATCGATCGAGCTTTTTTACTTTTCTTGTCAGGCACATCAGTAAAAGAACACGAAATGTGATACTGCAAATGTTTTCTCAAGTTGACGTAGTATTTGGAGTAAATTAGGTTCTATTATGGTTTTCAAGTAGTCATTATCCAACACAAGGGGTCTCCACTCATCCATCTTGTCTTTAAGGAACATTTATCCTTTGTGGAACTTCACAAACCAGCGTACAGAAGCTGTCTTGTCTTCAAATGCATTGTTGGTTTTTCTGAAACCATTAGACGCATTGCGATTTTATTTAAACTCGTACAAATATTTTTCTATTTATATATGGTAAATCGCTTATAGAACAATGAAAAAAAAGGTAGATACAAAACAAAATAAAACCACTACAAGGTAGCTCTGAAAAAACATCTTCTCAAACAATGTGATATCCATTAGAATGACTGCTCAAAAAGAGAGGGAATTGAAATTCTTTACTAACTTCGACCAAATTATCGAATTATCTAATGGTTAAAAATACAAGGCCCAAAAATAGACTTTATCTTAGAGATTCTATCATTACTAAGTGCTTATTTTTTGTTACTCATTTGTTCACAAATAATGTAATGGAAAACTGTTTAATAAATTATGTATTATATATATATATATATTTATTTATTTTGTTAAAAGAAAATAACAACATATATATATAGAAAGGGATAGAGAAGTCCACTTGAAGGTTGTAGTTGACCTCACAAATAGTTTAATATGTACTCTGAGATCTAACGGTATTTTTTTAAAAAAATAACAAAGATGGTGTATGTTATTCAATCATGATGTTCAAAATAACTAAAAGGTCGTACTACAATCCAGTTCTAGCTTTACTCGTAAACACCGCGCTTTGCCATATCCAATTCTATAGCTTCTATTGCGTCTGAAACCTTTTTAAATAAATGATTCTCATCTATAAGATCTAAAAGGCCAGCTTTCTTAAACACTGCTAGCGGCTTTTCCCTCAATCTAATAAAGTAAACCTGTATTCCTCTCTCGTGGTATGTTTCAACAATCTCTAACAGTATTTGAACAGCACTTAATACATTATAAGTTAGTCGGGTTTATAAATGAAGATAAAAACCAAGCTCAAAATGACGCTGTCAATAAAAAAAAAAGCTTACCTAGCGTCAATAGAAGGCATACTTCCCACATCAAAAATTGTGTAATATGATTCATTTCTTCTAGGGCTCTCCGAAGGATGGATTGACATGTCACCAAATAATTCTAAACGTCTTAATCTATCTTTAAGTTGACCTATTACATATAGTTAATATGAGTTCCGAGCAACTTCGTGTTTCTTTTATATTACCCGTATTAGCAAAAAATAAAGGTTCTTCAATTCTCACGATAAGAACATCCTGAAGTGGTTCAATTTCGTCTGGATTATCTTTGATTGGTTTAAACTTATTAAGTGTTCCTTTCACTCGACCCTAAAAACAAGCATGTTAATACGCTTAAGTTATATAATTATCATCATCATCATCATTCTGTTAAAATAGAAAGCTGTTATATACCATAATAGAAATTCGGGGATAACTAGTCTCGCGAATGGTCACAAGAAGGGAAAGTGTAACCGCCAATAGTGTACCAAACTCTAATGATATAATTAAGGTTGAAATGAAAGTGATAAGCAATAAACCGAGATCTTTCCATGCACCGAGTTTAAATATAAAATGAAGATCTTCAGGTAGTTCGAAGAGAAGCGAGAATACTGCTACAAAAATGATTGATGACAGAACAGCTTTTGGAAGGTAGTGAAAGTAAGGCAAAAGAAACAATATAGCCAAAAGAGCAATAAATCCTGCGACTAGACAGGCCATTTGAGTACGCGCACCTGCCCTATCATTGATCTTACTACGAGATACCTTTTTTAAATGGCTCATAATATAAGTATCGAAGTACAAATTCTTTTCTCTTGAAAAAAAACAAAAAAAAAACTTACAGATCCAAAAGCAGGTATTCCTTGAAATAAACCACTGAACACATTTGCTATTCCCAGTGCAACTAATTCACGATTTGCACTTACCGAATAATTATGCTTACTAGAATAAACCTTTGCGATTACGATTGATTCAACAAACCCGACTATAGCGATCATTGCTGATGTTACTAATAAGTCCTTCAAATGCTTAATCGGTGGAATAGCAGGAATAGATGGAAAAGGAATACCTCCACTATCAACTTCCCCTAGAATAGCCAAACCTTTATGTTCCCAATCAAAAGCCTTTGTCAAAATAATTGATGCAACAACCACGAGAAGTACATCGGGGAAAAGTTGAAAAATTCTGGAACCACTCCACTTTGTCTTTAGTATTCTCATGCCTAACAAAATCGAAACAGAGATAATAGACACGACTGTTGTTAATGTGTGTAAGTTTTTGAAATTACTGAAAAGAAAATATATTCTATCCACAGTTGTGGATGCTTCGCTGATTCCCCATTTTTGACTAAGTTCCACTAAACCCATAAGCGTGATAGTTTGTTGCACCATGACAACTACAGCTACACCACTAATAAACCCACGCAAAAGAGCCCGGCTCATAAGGCTATCTAGGAAACCGAGTCGGAATATTCCGAGCAACAAAGTAAAGGCACCAACACAGAGTGTCATGAGACATGCCCAAGCCAGCGGATCTACTTGGTAGTCATCTGATTTCATATGTCCTTGTTGAGCAATGGATGACCCAACCAACAACGCTAAAGGTGCCTCCGGCCCAACCGACATTTGCCTTGATATTAAATCCCGAATTTAATGGTTTGTTTAACTTTAACTTTCCTATTTCTTACCTTGACATTCCAAAAAAAGCATACGACATAGCAGGAAAAGCAATACCATATAAACCATGAATAGCATCGAGCCTACATAATGCAGTTGCATAAGATAAACCTTGGGGTATCATTAAACATGATAGTGTAACACCCGCCAGAAAGTCGCCCAAAAATAAGTCTCTCCTATATTGGGGTAACCATTGCAGAATAGGGAGGTAATATTTCGACCTAACTTTAAGAACTGTCCAGAAATCCTTAGGAGATTCTCCCGCAGCTGCTGCTGAAGGAACTTTTATTTATAAAATAAATAGGTAAGTGCAAGATAAATAATGCTAGATGGCTCCTTAGTATTTATTGACTTACGAGGCGATGCTGTTAAATATCGAGGAATTTGATCTTCAAGACTCATTAAAGCTGTCGTTTCGCGTGCATTAGGAGGAATATTTTCGTCATCATCTGTATCTTCTATGTGAAGCGATTTGTTACCTATGTTATCTATTAGCCTACATGAGTAAATTAATATATATCTATACTTTACTACTGGTATTGCCATATTCTGTATATTGTGACATAATAAATTTCAGTATATACAAAATGTAAATTGGAAAAAAAAAAGTTCAAAAGATAACAAAAAAAGTTCTCCTTTTATAAGCTTTTTTTTCTTGTGCAAGTGTGTATGAATCGAGCATTATTTCACGTTTTTATGCAAAAATAACATGATGAGCATCGGCAGACAAAGAAGGAAATAGAAAATAAGTCGTTGACAGGTACAAAAATCAAAACAGATAGCCTTTATGATCCTTGTTACCCCTAAATTTTATTATTTAGGTACACATTCTTTTCTTCATGAGTAATGGTGGTTTTCTTAAAGACTTGACTTTGTAACAAAGGATATGTTTTTTGCAATTTGCAACATTAAAAAAAGCTTGAATATTTTTATGGTCATCATTCAGTTAAGGAATCTTTGATACCATATTGCTCACGCTTATCCTTATTTAGATGGATGAGGTGATCTTGTGTAAGATATCTGACTTTGAGAGTTATATACATACATAAATAGACTGTCCATATGATAGCTGAACTTTACGATAGCACTCATAAAAGGAGCATCATCTATCTAAGTGTCACATGTCATCATAGAAATTTGAATCAGTAAAATAAAACATCATCCTGTACAACAATTAACTTTATAATAATATTAATGTGTTGGTTTTAATTTTCAATGGATTACTTGTTTAGTTTAACAGTTGTACCACTTAACTTACCCTGATGCAGGTATATAAAGAATATCATCATATTTAGAGACTGAGTCCTTTTCAAATCGAAACGGAGTTTATTATAATAATGTAAAATGCTTTTATAAAAACATTCTTTCATATTGTCAATAGCCTCCTTCTATTTTACTCAATATGCATAATCATTTAAAAAATTGTATTGCATATCAGATAACTTTGTATCAAAACAAAGTTTTAAAATAGGAAATAGTTTTTTATTTGATTCATATTTTTACAGTCAACTTACTGCAGAAAGAACATCTGACCAAGCATAAAGTAACAAATGATTAACAGTCACAATTAACTTCAGTTTAATACAAAGATATAGATTAGTACATCCTGATCTAGAATAATTAGAAACCGAAATTATCACATACTTTTATTATTGTTATTAAGTGGAAGTGAACATAGAATGATTTTAGAAACATGTATGTTTAACGAGGCAGCTGTGGGTAATTAATGGGTTAAATCATCCTTAATATGACCCCTCTGGGGCTGTTTGATGCAGTACGTTGATCACAACGTAGCTCAGCAAGTTCCAGGACAAGTTTTTCAGAGCATATTATAAGAATTTAATTTTACTACATCATGTTACTTGAGTATGGCGACGTCAGCATCTTTATTCCTCCTGAATTTTCAATATTTACTCCAATATGTCTACCTCGTTCATGCCATAATAAAAAATCCCGAGATTTTTTCCGTCGCCGAAACTTTATTTTATCCAGTCAATTCCGAAGTTCTAAAATTCTGATATAAGGTTTTTTTTTCTTGCAAATAGTACTTCCAAAACCGATACTATAAACATTCAGACTAGCCTTCGCGAAAATTAAAAGCAACTTTGCCATTTGGTTGTCTTTATAGAAGAAATGATCTGATAATATACAAATGATTGAGGCTGGTATATATAATACATAATCATTGTAGCAGCCACAGTACCTATCTATATGAACACCTCTTTGACTTGTACATCCATGCTTGTAGGTAGTGTAGTGATTGTGTTGAGGATGTGACATCAATATGACTATTAAATATTTGGATTTTCCTGAATCTTTTTTCTTTCCATATGATTTATGTACGATGTAAGTATATGGACGTATCAAATCAAAGCTTGTTTGTATAACGCTAAGGTAAAGGTAAGATAGTACTGAAGAATTACGCAACACCATCTCAATATTGACGTGATGTTGTGAATTTTGGTTCTGAAAAGCGTGTGAATAAGTGAGAAAAATTGATAGAATCAGTGCTCTTACATAATTTAAAGTACTATTTTTTCACTTGAGTAAACTTCGAAGTTTCATAAAGTGTTATAAACGTATATATGTACTTAGGTTTGCTTTCAAACACTGCGAAGCTTCGACATTTTAAGGCTACAGAAAGTGCTAGAACATGTTTGAGTGATTTTATTGGATAAGATAATCGGAGATCATGCTTTTTTTGTTGCGTAATCCCGTATTTAAACGGTATTTCAATCTTTA
>VCJD01002616.1:26181-38320 GCA_024140245.1 Backusella tuberculispora | reverse complement strand
AAATAAATTTAATTGGTCTAAAAAAATTGCGGAATCGTCTCAATTTCAAGTAAAAATACTGTATGACAATACAAAATCGGAATTTTAAATAAACACGCTCACCATATCATTCAAAACCAAGTAGAAATAAATAAACAAATATACATATATTCTTCATCTCTTATCTCTTTCTCTTCTCTTTTTTTTTCTTCTTCTTTATTCTTTTCTGTTCACTCTATAATTTATCAATGGATAGAATTCCGAATGAAAATCTTCAAAACATATTCCGTTTGCTCTCTTTAGAGAACAAGATGGAATGTATGCTTGTTTGTAGACTGTGGAGAAAACTTTTATGTCCGCGTACTTTACTTGACATGGTCAATATTTGCAGTTACTACATTTTAAAAAAGTTTATCAGAATACTGGAAAACGATCCTGAGAAAGGAAGTTGCGTCGATCGTTTGATATTGCATGACTGTATTCCAGAGGGTTTCGACACAAGAAGACTCCTTATGCTTTGTCCCAGAGTCCAAGTACTTCTTTTAAAACCAGGTTTTCAGCTACATAAAACGAGTGGCTTTACAGAGGATATGTTTGATCCTGCTCCTTCAACCCAAAGAGTAGAATACCTTATGGATTTTGGCACATTTGAACTAACGATCCAGTTACTAGCGTCAGGAGTAAACACCCATCTAAAGACACTGGAATTGGCTAGACCAACTTTACCGGATTACGGCCAAGCTTTTATTCCGTTATTTAAGAGCTTTGCATTTCTGACAAAATTACACATGTGGGATGGCCTATTTACAATAAAAGATTTCGAAGATATACACTCCAAATTATCCTTATTGGAAACCTTTGAAGCGAGTGAACTAGTTCATATAGCACAAGATATTCCAAAAAATATCAAACCTGCTACTTCAATCAAATCGCTAATAGTAAATCTAAATGAGGACATGACTCATCAATCAACAAAAAGATGGCTTCAGTACCTACGCGAAAAATATACATCCTTGGAGCATCTGACGACTATTATAGCTAATATGGACGATGATATTTGTCAAGAACTAGAAGCTTTCATTCAACAACTTGGCGGTCAGTTAAGGACGTTGGGCACCATCGATGTACCTCCTACAAGGAATATATTTGAAAAAATGGATAGATATAACTGCCAAATACAGGACCTGAGTCTGTCAAAATTCTCAGCAATGCCTTTATTAGTCGCATCTAACCAACATACTCATATCCAGACTCTTTCACTATTCCAAAGTATTCCGGTACCCCTAGAGTGCTGGGAAGCAATGACTGCACTAAGAAAAATCGAGCTTTATTTCAATTTCATTGATGATCCCGACAGCGGGGAAAGTCTTACATTTATTAACTTACACCAACTCTTGGAAGCCTGTACTGGTACACTTGAATCACTTACCATTCAAAATGCGGAAATAGACTGGAATTTTCTGGCAAATAATAAGCAATTTCCATCTTTAAAGGACTTGAGGTTATGTTTTTGCACAATACCAGAGGATTTGGATCACTTTATTACAAAACGGTTACCTAAATTAAAATCATTGATTCTCGAAAGAAATACAATTGATGCAGAGAGTGAAAGCCTAATACTTCCCAACCATCACCTTCATTATTTTTCTATTGATCCAGTGTTTTCTCCACATTTTGCAAACATCTCAGTAACTACGCTCAATGATCATAAGCATCGCCTGTACAGTTTTAACAGAGGAGTATCATTTATGAATGATACTACCAAACGAGATACTTACGATATTTATTTCTATGAAACTGTCAAGCCAGTGCCTTTTGAAAATGTGAATATTGGGTATCTCGTTACAATTGTATGTGCTTCGATCAACACTTTAATTGTGGATAACAAATTGGCATCTCAGTAACACCAAGGCATCGATAATATATCAGCTACTTACAGTTTTTTTTTCTGTATATAATTTATTTAATAGATCAAATACTAGTTTATGTTTATGGAAAATAGAATGCATATCTATTGTATTCTAAAAAAAATAGAATACAGTTTGATTAAAACAGTAAACAAGTCTTCATATCGCTGTGAACCAGTGCATTGTACTTGAAACACCTTGACACAGATATAAATTCAAGTCTTTAAAATAAAGCACTTCTTTTTACACTATCTATCGATTGCAGTTTTAACTAAAGTGCTATCATTAGATACAATGAAACATGGATCTTGGAATACTCATACTTGTTTTTTTTTTCTATTCCATTCACCAGTATTCATGAATCACGTGTGTTTACGAGTTTAAATAACTAAGCTTTTGGCGAAGGAGCAAGTTTGTATTGTATCACCAGTGTATTCTTAAAAAAAAAACTTCCATGACATAATTACCCAGACATAATAATCCATATCAATGATATTTATCTATATGTGCTTATATATTATTATTTAGATAATAGTTCATAATCAATGTGGTTGAATGAAAAGTATTGCCTGTAAAAAATTTAAAAATTCCAAAGAATAAAATAAAAAAATGGTATCAGAGTACGCAAGGATACCATAAAAAAAAAAAAAAGAACTATCAATTATAAGGATATGATTTTGATGGTTTTAGAGGATTATTTCAATCCTGTATTGATAGCTACTTTAAACCAACTTTAACATGAGGATGAAACCTTTACCATGAGGCAATCCAAGCAAGGGTAAAAGTATTAGCGCCCTATTTTTGAATGTCACAATCTGTGGAGATAAAAATAAACTAAAAAAATCGATTCTCTTTTTTTTTCTTTTTGCTGCATTTTACTTTATTTATTTATTTATTCTTACAAAAAAAAAATGGAAAAACTTCCAAACGAAAACATCGAGCTCATATTTCGTTTACTTTCTTTACAAAGCAAAACAGAATGTATGCGCGTTTGTCAACGGTGGGCAAATATACTTCGATCTCGTTGTCTCCTTCATACAGTCAATATTGTCAGTACACGAGTTTTTAAAAAGTTTATTTTAAAAGTAGAAAGAAAACAAGTTAAACAGGAACAAGTAGAGCGTTTAATATTACATGACTGCATCCCAAGTAATTATGATACACGAAAATTTATCTATTTATTCCCAAGACTTCGTGTTCTTATTATGAAGCCCGGTATACAGCTAGATAAATCTCATAAATTCAACAGTACGTTGATTCCTTCAGAATTGACAGAGCATCGATTAGAACATGTGATGGATTTTGGTAGGTTTGAAGTGGCGCTTCAGTTGATGCTCCAGGGTGATTGCCCGACCCTCAGAACGCTTGAATTGGCTAGGCCAGCTATGCTAGAATACGGTAGTATCTATACCCCCTTTTTTAAAAGTCTACAATTCTTGACGAAATTAAAAATGTGGGATGGTCATTTTTCGATGGTAGACTTGGAAGATATTCACAAAAAATTACCATTGCTTGAGACACTTGAAATGAGTAAAATGGACCAGTCAAGACATGATCTTCCGGTAAACATTGTACCTGCTACATCGGTTAAAACCTTAACACTTAGTCTTCTTGACGACGGGAATGTTGAATCCAAAATAAAATGGCTTCGATACACACGTAAAAAATATCCATCGTTACAACATTTTACCAGTCAACTAAACGCAGTAGATCATGATGATCTTTATCATGAAGTTGAATTATTCCTACAACAGTTCGGCCCTCAACTAAAGACAATTGGTAGTATCGAATTGCCATCTCGACATAATGTATTATAGATCATGGATAAATGCAACTGCCAGATTCAAGATCTGAGCTTAATGAACTGTCATAATACTCCGTCGATAGATACATCTGAACAACAAAAATATATACAGAACCTTTCACTATATAGTAGTGGTCCCGGATCATATGAGTTTTTAAATTCAATGGTGGCACTCAGGGAATTGGAAATACATTATTATGAACCTGGCCAGGATCCAAGTGAATATGCTACAACTATTTTCCTGGATAGAATTCTTGAATTCTTTCCTCCTACACTTGAATCGCTTACTCTGACGAATGTCGATATAACATTTTCACCCCTCCGCCCTAATTTAATCGAGTCTCCATTGAAAAGCTTGACGTTGAGTTTCTGTGCAATTGATGATAACCTGGATGAATTTGTTACCAGATCTTTACCTAAATTGGACACTTTGATTCTCGAAAGAAACAAGATTTTTGCAGAAAGCGAAAGTTTGATACTTCCAAATCACCACTTTTCTTATCTTGCCATAGATCCTGTACATCCTGCTCTTTATACTAATATTTTAGTAACTACACTCAATGACCGCAAATCTCGTCTATATTATTTTGATCGAGAAGTATCGTTTATTAATAATACCACAAGCAAAGATTCTTACAATCTCTATTACTATGAAATAGTCAAATTAATTCCATTCGAAGACGTACGCATTTCATACCCTGTCACAATTGTATGTGGCTCGATAAAAACATCGGTTGTGGACAATAAAAGTGCATATCAATAAAACGTAATACACCTTTTAAAACTATTGTAACTTTTAAAACAAATACATTTGTTTATATAAAAGCACATTGATCTTTTTGTGGCAGAATATCAAACAAAAACGAAAATAGGTACACAAAATAATATGGCAAACATCGGGCTTTAATTGGACATATACTTATATCTACAAAACTTTACTTAAATAATGGAATAATCTGTATATAACACCGACAGATTAATGAAGAGATCCCTTTTTTACTTTTATTCCAATATTTTAATAAATACTACAAACCTTCTATCCATCATCTCAAATAAAGGACATAGAGACTTACTATACAATCTACAGTTTAAAACTTATTCATCCTAGTTGTAAAATACCGTATTCCTTCATTAAAGAGCACGTTTCGAGAATATTCGAACGGAGTTTATATTGTTTAAGGGATAGTATCGTGGGAAATTTAATAAACTTGATCCATACAACAGCATCAAATTATCGTAGTTTAAGAGTAGTCTCGATACATGAACACTAGAAGTACTAGTATCTGAACTTGAATAGATGCCTTTTTTTTTAAAAAAAAAAAGCTATGTACTCCAGTACCTGAATAACTCACATTGTTCTTTGCAAGTATTTCAAGATACACGAATGATTTGATTTAGAAAAAAGCAACTCTGCGTATATTTATTACAGAAATTATATTTACATGGTGTTTATATGGTATTTACAAGGGAATAATATAGAGAGGGTACGTAGAGGAGAGTGGTTATTTAAATGGAGGAAATATACTTGGCTAAGTTTAGTTGATGGACTCTTGTTTTTGCTTTGCTTCTTTGAAAGCACTAGAGTTTACTGCCAGGAAACCAACAATAACCAGCATAGCGCCGCATGCATAGCTCATACTAGGAATGATTCCTTTAAATAAAATATCACCTACTAATGCCAAAGGGATCTATATTGAATATATAAAATTTAGACTTCATGGCCTGAGGAATAATATGTAATATATTTATATATCAAAACTTACAGTGAGTGAGATGCCAAGTGTAACCACCAAAGGAGAGGTCATCAACATAGAAAGGAGCCATAAATAATCAGATCTAAAATAAGATAAAGAATATTAGTAAACACACAATAAATACCGAGATTATAGCTGATATTAATTCTTACACAAAAGTACCAACAAAGGCATTCAATATAATTACAATCCACAGGGTAGCATTCATAGGTATCTCGAACACTTCTAAACCAGCATAATTTAAAATGGGTACCATTGGCCACAAGAGTAAAACATTGAAAACACCGACAAAACCAAAGAAGAGTGGCATATCAATACGATCCTCACTACCGATCTTCAACTTAAGGAAAGTGGTATAGCATCCATAAAATAAAGCACCTAACAAAGCAAATAAATCGCCAATTAATGGTGCATATGAAGAGCTACCAGAAACAGAAGCACCACCATCAGTATTATCTGAATATGAGACAAAAGAGACACCAATCAAACTAAAAAAAAAAAAAAAATATGGAGTTTAGAATAGATGTAGATTGACATGAATCACACGAAAAAAGTTTTTTTTTTACCTGATGAAAACAGCGACCATCTTTAATAAATTTAATTTCTCAACTTTGAACATAGCTCCGATAGCAAGTGTAAAGAGACCTACAATTTGACAGTTTGAGTAAAGAAGTATAACTTTCTATTTTTTTTTTGGAAAATAAAATGTGTAAATAACTCTACCCGACATTGAAGCAATAATAGTACTGCTTCCAACTGAGGTATATGCTAAACTGGCGTTTGTAGCATAGTTTGCAATAAACCAAATGATACAAAATGTTAGACTGAGTTTTATTGTTTGTAAAGTGGTCAATTTATTGTGCAAGGTATCGACATTTTTACTGGATAATTTATCGGAATCCGAGAGATAGGTGTAGTTTGCGATCTATTTAGAAAAAAAAAAGAAAATGTGGATGTTTAATATAACGAAAAATCTAACAAAAAATATGTAGATGATTATTAGGTATCGCCTTACCTCAGTATCATTCTTGATGAGCAATCTAACGTAAGTCAAAATTAAATAATGATAATAAAATCAGTTATTATGTTATGTTTTTTTTTTGATATCGTATTATGCAACAAATATTTACTCTTTGTGCTCTTCAGTATCGTTCATTGTATATTTATATTTACGTCGTTTGAATAGTAAAGGGATGAGATAGAATGAGAATGTTGATGTATTGATATATGTAACGAGAAAAGGTTTGTTGTATTCCATTGATCCAAATAAACTCTGTATATTAAAATCGTTAGTATAATGTATACTCTCTGCGAATATAAACGTTGAAACCTACATTCATTGCAAAAGAAGAAGAGACCCAAATTAATACAACACCAGCAAGTGCCAAGATACCACTGAGGTATCTATTCTCAGCTTTATGTTGATTCTTTAATTCAGACATAATAAATGAGAAAGTAGTGGATCAAGAACAGAGGAATTGAAGGATAAAGAAAAAGAAAACAACTTATTTAAATATCTCTTTCTAAAAAGTCAATAGAAATAGCTAAGTACCGATGATCTTTTTCTATTGGTTAAAAATGATAAAATCTCGGTTTCTACCAATGAGAATCGTTTGATTAGAAGACGTTATTTTCTCCAATTTTTTCTAAGAAGTCAGCTGCAATGGAGTTTTCTATTTATTTGTAATCAATTGCTCGGCGGTTGGGGCGAATTATTTTCTCTTCATGCATCCACTCTGATGTAGACTATTTTATCCTTACAAAAAGAATATCGTATATGATGCCACTGAATATTTCTATTACTAATTAATTACCTTTTTATTTTATTTTATTTTTTTACTAAGAATAAAATATAATAATTTGATTTGTAAACACTTTTACTTAAATATTTCAACATCGTTTACAATAAATAACTTGATATAGTTGTAAAAGTACTACTTGCTATCCTTATTACTAATACTTGGCGTTTTTTTTTCATGCGCCCTTTGCTTTTACATTCCACCTTGAAATTAAATAAGTAGTATATGGTTATTGGCTACTACCGGAGCTTTATCTTATAATGATGACACGTATAAAACAATATTAAATTTAAGTTATCGGGTTGCTTTCTCATAGCATTCAATTAAGTAAAATAGAAAGCTCATTTAGTAATCAATAGATCAGCAATTGATTGAAATTTTATACTTCAAACTTTTATTGTCTATTCATTATATCTATTAACATTCCCATCAGATATCATCTGCAATCAGATAATGTTGAGTCCCATATTATCGGGAATAATTCCGAGTTTCACTATTGTTCTTTAAAAAGGAAGTGTCAAAAAATGCGATTGGAGAGGAACAATTTCATCATCTACTATGCAATTGACGCAAAACACAACGTCAGAATTGTTATTTATTCTCGTTGATATACATATATCCCTATTTAATGTTATTTTTTTTAAAAACTTTTATAAGCTATAAAAAGGTTAGAATAAACGTTAAGCCTATTAATCTAAACATAGTATTGTTAGTTTTTCTCTATTCTTTTTTATGGAAAACTATCCAGCATGAATATTACATCATTGCTATTAAATACAATTATAGACCTTGGCCAAAAAAAAAAAAAATAGATAGCATTACTTTGTGGTTTTTCCTCAGGGTTGATATCGCCATAATTTATTCTCTTTAGCAATGTAGTCTATCACTATTCGAAAATATACGTTTAAACTTCCATCATATCCAACTTTTATTTATTACTATACATAGACATATTATGATTATTTTTATTATATTCTCTTGAAATACTATTAGGTTTGACTTTCACAATTATTAAATTGATTCGATACATTCTTATTTTACACTGTGATATTTTTTATATAGAATATCTAGTGCATAATTTATACATATAAGCAGAGCATCTTTCATTCAAATATCAAAATATATCAATGGACACCAATACAAGCTTGATAAGTAATGAAATAAATACGTGTATATTCTTTAGTGCTATTGCATGAATGATTGTTTTAGAATAGTCAGTTGATATAAATATAAGAAAGCCTGTTTTTTTTTCAGTTACTATGATTTATGTCATGTTTTGTGATGAAATAGAAATGCAAAAAGTCGAAACAGGTACAGAGAAAAGTGACTTTCAGCGATTTAAAAAACAAAATAAAAGCAAAATAAAACAAAATAAAAGAATAACATTGCGTTTTAATGAAGTTTATTTATCAATAAGGTTGTTTTAAAAACCCCACAATCAAGGTCAATTACATCACAATTTAATGTCTTTAAACATTCTTTCAATAACTACTACATTTCTAATTGTTCGGTAAGAGTAAAATAAACCATTTTCTATTCATTTATTTTATATCTTTTGAACTCTTCTTATGTATATTTTATTGTTTGCGGTAGGAATTCAACTGTGGAAATAATATTCAACGGCGAGATCGAATAGAAGAAAAAAAATAACTGTATTATTTGTCATAACCTTCATCAAGAGATATAGCTATATATTCAAACTTTTCAAATATTTATTGTAGAGTTTGAGATTGGCTTTTTTTTTCGCAGTCAAAATCTCATTATAGGTTACATGGATTAAAGTAATAAATGGAAAAGACGCCAGGAACAAAATAAACAAAATGGAAGCGGCATTTTAAAAATACGCATATAACTTCTTTTCTTCTTTTTCTTTTATTAAATAAAAAGCAGCTCATCTTTATCATTACCAACATTACTTGTTAAATATCACACTTTTACACTTTTGAAGCTCATGTCCAATTTGTGGGAGCAGAATAGAAAATATGCTGTATTTATTGACGCTGGCTCGTCAGGTTCTAGAGTTTATATCTATTCCTGGAAAGACCATGAGCATGTCATGAGCAAATGGAGCCCTGAAGAGCTAAGAGGAAAATTACCAGTAGTGGAGAGAGGAGATAAAGACGGTTTAAAGTGGACAACACGACAAGAACCAGGTAAATAGCACAACTAAACACCTATCCTTTTACATAATTCACATATTCCATTATCTATCTATAAATGAATATAATTTGAGTGTGTGTCTTTTCAATAAGAAATAAATAAATAAATAAAAAAAAAAAGGTATATCTTCTTTTGTTAATAGACCCAGTGATATAAGTGAACATTTGGATTCTTTACTATCATTTGCGAAAGAAGTGGTTCCTGATGAAAGTCAAGGTTCAACACCTCTTTTTCTTATGGCAACGGCAGGGATGCGCTTATTACCTGAGGAGGAACAGAACAATTTACTTTCCGCCACGTGTGATTACATTCATAATCATACTACTTTTGTCAGTGATTGCGAAAGCCAAATTACCGTCATTCCTGGTGTTTCAGAGGGTGTTTATGGTTGGATAGCAGTAAATTATCTAATGGGTGGCTTTGATTACAGTGAGAATACATTTGGTTTTCTGGATTTGGGAGGTGCATCTGCACAAATTGCTTTTGAACCAAAACAAAAGACAGGACAAGAACTGACAAATATCAAATTCAGAACACTTGACGGTCAGATATTAGATTATAACATCTTTGTTACAACATTTCTAGGCTACGGTAGTAATGAAGCAAGAAGACGTTATTTAGAAAATAGAGTCCGTCTACTTTATGAAGAAAGCAGGGGCGCTAATCTCTTGAACGAACATCATTTATTACCGATGGATGACCCTTGTTTACCCTTAAATCTTAATTTAACGGATACTACTACAAGCATTGGTCTGGAATTACACGGTACCGGTGATTTCAATCAATGCTTATCTTTTACTCGACCTTTACTTAATAAAAACACAGAATGTCTTACTGAACCTTGCTTATTTAATGGGGTACATACACCTCCAATCGATTGGTCTGAAAGCACCTTTGTTGGAATATCAGAATATTGGTACTCTTCTCATGATATCCTGGGGTTAGGTGGAGTATACGATTTTAAGGAGTACGAAGAAAAAGCTAGCGATTATTGTAATACAGACTGGAACAATAAACAACAAATATCAGATAATGACTTGTATCACTATCAGATGCAGTGTTTCAAATCAGCATGGATGGTAAATCTTCTTCATGAAGGTATAGAAGTGCCTCGCGGTTTAACTTACGACGTTTTAGAACAATCTATTGAGAGTGTAGAATCGAAACATTGGAATCCTCCCTTCCAGAGCGTCGATACTATTAATGATATTCAAGTATCTTGGACATTGGGTGCTATGTTGTTATATGTTTCTAATCAAATACCAGAATCTACTCAAAAACACTACTTATTGGAAGGAATGTTGCAACCATCAACAAATATAAGCTTTGTCCTATTAGTTTTACTAGTCAGTATTGGTTCTTTATGGATTTTGTGGTTTATATTCATTAAAACATGTAAAGGAGAAAGAGGTGGTGGTGCTAATGGAGGCATACTGGGTACAGACCGAGGCACTAGCAAATATTCGATTGCCAAGCTGACTCCAGTAAGAATAACTGCAGCTTTATCACGCTCATTAGCACGTTCAGCAGCTACAATTCGCCATTGGGCATCCAAAATATTATGGAAAGGGGCGCATTCTTATACAACTGTCGGCTTTCCTTCCGATTCATCAGCACTTGACTCGATATCTATTACGATATTACCTACCAAGGATGATTCAACCCGGTTCTCCCCTCAAGGGTCGCCAAATACTATTCTCCCTAAGGCGAAATGGCATAAACGTCGATATAGTGGGGAAAGCCATTCAATTTCTAACATAGATGCGATCGACTTACCGCTTCGATTAAATAGCTCCAACTTAACCGCACGAAATGGTGGCTCACCAGTTTTGCATACTCCAAATCTAAATAGCATTAGCATGGATCGCTCTCACTTTTCCAGTCCTGGAGCATTACATATAAAATATCCATCTTCACGATTAAGTGCTATAATTCAAGAACAATCAGACGAAGAGGACTATCCGGTGAGTGATGGAGCACTAGAGAATTCAAAACTAAAATCACAATTAAATCGAATGAAAAAGAATGCCCGCAACGAGTTTGTGAAGTAAAGAGTGACTTAATTATTAGACAACTACTAAATTAATTACCAATTAACACATTTTAATATCAATATATACACATATATACATATATCAAGAAAATTCCTGTAAATCCCATGATATTAACGTGGGTTACTGTTATTTTCATAATGATCTCTCTAACTTTGTAATTATTACTTTTATAATAATAATAATAATTATAATAAGTTTAATTTGTAGAGCTTATATAATATCTATATCTTGTTCCTATCTATAAATAAGACTTGTCATAAGTCATATAGACTTCTATAAGCGATCCCAATCTCGATTTCACCTTGCCAACTTGCCATTTCTTCTTTAATGCCTTATCTTCTTTAGGTTTATTATGAATATATGTCTTGGTGATCAACATTAACGAATAATGATAAAAATCACTTTAGCCTCTATCATTAGCATAGTTTTAAACATAATTTGATTGAGTAAAATCAATTTTCAATCCAATTATATTACGTAACTTAATCAGTTAAGGCCATTATACCCAGTCTACCTATCCATCTTCATAGTGCTCATGCATCTTTTTTAAACCTCTACACGCATTTGGTGCAACCAAAGTGAAGTTGGTATCGGACTGTTTCTTTATGGTGGCTTTGATCATGCATTGTGTGTATAAAATCGAGAAAAGCAAGATACAATATAAACAACTCACGCTTTATAA
>VCJD01002594.1:244-10364 GCA_024140245.1 Backusella tuberculispora | reverse complement strand
CACCTGAAACTGCACCATCAGCCTTTAGCTGTTCCTCAACTTGATTGACAAGAGGGAGGATCTACAAAAAAAGTATGAATTTATATTGGTTCAATACACATATTTTATATAACTGAGTATAAATTCAAACCTACAATCGAAAGAGCAGCATTGTTCTTTATCCATTCCATCATTTGGGGTCTTTCCAAACCGAACAACATCTCTTTCTTGGGAGGGTTACCAAGGAAGAAATCAGGAAGAACAACGCGGTAATTACCAGTCTTTGCCAAGATATCACAGAACTGCTTGGTATTATCACTAACAAACGACATATTGTTATGTGATGCAGCAAAAAAATCAAAACCCCCCATTAAGACTTACCAGAAACCAAAAATATCATAAAATACAAGAATAGCATGTTTGGCATTCTATCATAGGTAATATACAGGTTAATTACTTGCGTTATATCTTTTTTATTATTATTTTTCTTCGAGATTTTGTAAAATATATATGCATGCATTACCTTTGGGCCGACAGTATAAACATCCATCTCACCCCATTTTTCCAAACTACCTACAGGGGTGTATTCAGCAGAAACAGGTGGGATAGAACAACAGTGCTTGGGATAGGCCATTTTTTTTTTAAAAAAAAGAAATAAGTAAAAGAATATATGTGTATGTAAGTTAATATGAATAATCTTGATTCGCTTTTTTATACAAATTTAAAAACGGAAAATTTATATTCCTCGCCAGAAAATTAGTCCACGGGAATCTGCGGAGAACTTGGTTTTCCTATCACCGGTTTGAACCTCTGTATCTAACAAGAGTAACCAAAGTATTATTATTAGACATGTTTACTATCTTATTGTTATATATAAATGAAATATTATAAGATAATATTATAAACATGCATATAGTAATATTGAACTACGTACATATATACATGTATTTAGTTATAGGACGACAATGAAAGAAAACATCAGTCAGCCCAAAAGTCATATTTCTGCATAACAATACATGATTCAACTTTATATAATAATTTTGGCTACAATTCTTTATCTAATAAATAAGTACATGATAAAGCAGAATTTATGAAGTTGATTTAAGTTAGATCATGATTGTGGATAGCAGATATAATAATAATGAGTTATTTGCTTTTTTTTTTTATCTGTGACCATTGACTTCGGTCTTCTTTGTAACCTAAATATTGCCTTTTCTCAAGTATGTCACTAAACTTTTTCTAATTAGTAATATGATAGTATTTCAGTTAAATCTACACTAGATCCCAATTTGATACAAATTTCAATTGATATAAAAATGAACAATGAAAATAATTAATGAGTGTAGGTAGTATTGAAGAATCAAATATTGTTTGTATAACGTCCATTTAGTTTTTTTTTTTATTCTTGAATTTCTATTGGTAGAAATAATTTAAACAAAAAAAGATGTTTTCGCTGAAAAGGACAATAATTATCCGTCAGTTAGATCAAAAGTAGTACGAGGTGCTACAGTAGGACTGGTGTATATTGTCGCTTTGAGAAAGTGACGTTTTTTTATTATTTTTATAACGGACATTTAATTTACCGTTCTCACTGTACCAGCCCGACTGTACTACCTTCGTATTAACAAATATTTCAATTATAGTTATTGCTTCAAATCATACGTCATAGATTGCTATACAAATAAGGTGGATGTTATTAAAAAGGCTGCTGATAGGATCAGGGTTTTGAAGAAAAAACAAAGGAAACAATCAAATTTTAGTTAAACTTTCTTTTTCTGTGAAGTGTTTCGAAAGCGTTTTCCCTTTTTCAATACAATGAATATTAATTCAGCTATGACGCATCATATATCATTTTAGGGCTTTTTGTGTCTTTTATTTTCACTTTCATTTTATCTTTTTTTTTTTATTTTTTTTTATTTTTTTGTATTATGACTGATCACATCAAGAATATCAATTACTACTCAGCTATATATATTATTTTATCATGGTAATACAGCAAGAACTTTCTAGAATATGACGGATGCGTAGGGAGAGCGTGTCATATCTGAAAGTAGATAATGTAAATGGTTTACAAAGTTTCGTTCTGAAGATATTTCGTTTGAAGACTTGGAGGATTATGAAAGATCATCTAAGCTTGATGATCAGGTATTAAGAGGTCTTGTAAAACGAAATCCACGTCAAAGTGAAAGTACGATGGCAGTGACATTTGGAACTTTAAGGAGACACTTGCAAAGAATAGAAAGAAAAAGATAGAGATGTGGATCTTTCATTGTTTGGACTCCACTGATAAACTAAAGAGTTTGGACATTTCAATTGAATTGCTTCGTGAACAGAAAAAAAGAGTTGTCATTGCACCATACAGTGACCTGTTGTGAAAAATGGGTTCTTTATGATAATATGCAGCGATTGAGCAAGTAGATTGATTTTGATAAACAGCCTGAAAGCCATCCAAAATTGTTTTTTTCACCAAAACAAGATCCAGTTAACAGTTTGATGATCTGCTGTTAGAATAATTCACTATAACATATTAAACCAAAACAAAATAATAAGCGCTCATAGTTATTGTGAAGAAATACTCCAAGAGCATACAAAAAAAAAATCAACTCAAGATTAACTTGAACAAATTATATGAAACAGCAAAGCAAATAAATTGACGGTCAATTTCTTAGACCCCCTTCTCCATTTCCCTGATTTAAGCAAGTATCTCGTTTAGTTAAACCACCAAGATGAAAACACAGGTGTACGTAAGCCTGATACAATTATGGTAGTGGTACCACAAGAAATAGAAGATATTACATTAGGTTATATAAAGATGAAGCCATTAGATTCTCTAACCAACCCAGAATTAGCATTTATGGACTTGATTCGTTTGGCTAAATTTGCTCGCCGTTTTATGTTGAGAAAATGTAATCGAAAGTAATCGCGATCCGGTGTGTTGGCTACAAGACTACCATTTACTTGATAGCCGAGCAATCCGATGGAATAACAATAATGACGGAAATATTATCAATATATGTCCCAAAGGAAACCAATGAACTTGGAACTCTCTTACAAAAGATAGATGACTTAAGAAGGCTCTTATCATTATTTAAAAATGAATCGGATCCACATTATACGAACTCAAGACCACTGGAAGCTGAATCAAACTCAACCTCAGAAATGATAAACCCTAAACGTTGCAAGTCGGAAAATCTTTTTTTTTCTTTAGTTTAATTTTTCTCGTCTCCCTTTCCTCCCACTCACTTCCCCCTCTCTTTTCTCTTTCTTTTAATAATATTGTATATGCTTTTTGAGTTTGAAGCTGTGATATCTCTTGTTATGTATCATGCTGATATGAATTCTTGTAAATAATAAACAATTCATATTCTAGTTTTAGTTTTATAATAATCAGCCTGAAAATGAATAGCTTAATGTATCAAATATCTCTGATGATTATACTCATCTCTGTAGGTCGAATTTATGGCATAAGGCTCTCTTGCCTGCTTGTCGGTTATTTTGAAGGTCGATCCCATATTGCACCTTCTGATGTCGATATATGATGGAAGTGTTAGTTGATTTATTGGAGAGTGAGTTGGCTGCCTGCGTGCCCTATTGTCTATCTTCAAGGAGAATGGCTTGATACATCTTCCAGATAATAAATTCGATTATGGATTAGATACTGGTGGTTAATTATTCATAGATTGGCTTACTACCAGTAACTGCTGTTATTTATCTCAGTTTATTGTGCCCTCTCTTTCTTTGTTTCTTTTTTGATTTTTATAAAGAAGTGAATATATTATTATTGCTATTTATTATATTAAGAGAAAGTAGTTGTTGGGTTATGGGGGTCAGTATATTATTAGTTGTATGTATTAAATTGTCTTAATGATTATGATACGTGTCTTTTTCAAGTGCAGTAGTGGCGTTAATGCTATACTGAGATGCAACATCCTCCATGATAGTATCCACTATGGTCATGTTTGTTACTAATGGTGTTTCGAAAGGGTCTAGTTTCGAAGGCTTTGACTTTACTTTATGATATATTGTGATTGTTGTGGCTGGTTGTGGAGGAAGTATATAGTGGTACCTCGCTAACGTCACCCCTCCTCCGTTAATTTCACTTTTCGTTGATGCCACCTTTCGTTGATGCCGCCTGTTTGAAAATTTGAAGAGTGGATGTATACAGCCTATTAAATGGAAAAACATTATTTCTCCCCCGTTTAACATTCACATCTCACTATTTTTACCATTTTTTTTTTACACATCCATTTGTGAAATTAGCGGGGGACCACTGTAGTCTTCTCAGATCCATACCCATTATATACCATCTTGTATACATAGCTCAATAAGTTCATATAATTTATATTACGAGCAAAAAAAAAAAACTCTTTATTATCAAAACAAGATCAACACATGTTTGTATCTCGATTAAAATTTGTAAAATAAAATAAAAATAAATAATTATTGACAGTATATTACTACTACTACTACTACTATTGATACTGAGGTTGGATATATAGATATGTTAAAAAAATTAAATATGCATTAAATATATTTCCTTCTTCTTCTGCATTAATATAATTCTTTCTTTTGTGCCAAAAATTGTAACTTCTTTCCCTTAATATCAAGTTCTTTTTCATCATCTTCTGATTCCTCAATGTCTGTTTCTTCTGAATCCAACTTTTCTTCCTTTTGTTTAAGCTCATCCTTCATGATCCAAGACATTAAACCCCGAATAGAGGGTCTTACCATTAACTTATCGTTATACAAGGCATCCATTACCACCATAGCAGAAGCAGCAAAGGTCAGAGTTTCAGCAGTAGATGCAACAGTCTCTTCCCACCAACGACCCTTTTGATGAGGTGACAAGATTCTTTCTGTCAAGGAGAACAATGCACGGGGAACGACATAGAGTGCCATTTCACCACGTCTATGCTTACTTTCGATAAGTAACGAAAGACCACACAGCATACAACCAACCAAGGGAGCCAATGTGTTATCCAGAATAGACTGATCGACGCCAAGTACTTGATGACCAACTCTTGTTCTTACAAGACAAATGGCGTACCAGATGATACCAATAAAACTGCCCAAAAAGGTGGATGATCTTACAGCTGCAAATAGAATATGTGACAATGATCCAGCAGGATCCTGTAATAATCTTGATGTACGGAAAAATAAGGGAGGGAATAAATGTACAGAAAGATAGAGCTGTGTACAGATATGATTAAATTAATTAATAAATATATATTTATATAGATTTAATCACTATTATTATTTATAAATCACTTACAGGGAATACTTGAATAAAACCTTTTGTAAAACGTCTTAGAGCGTTAAACTCGCAGCCATAAGGATATCCTTCATGTACAATTTTGCAATCGATTCTTCCTGATACAGGGTCACCATAAGATGCTGGAAGACCAAGTTCAATACAGTAATCACCTAAAAGACTTGCAAGACCTGTATCTTTCTAGAAACAAGAAGAAAAAGATATGCCTTTATATAAGTCTCTCTCTCTCTCTCTCTCTCTCTATTCACTTTCATCGTATTTTATTTACTTACTCCATAAACCCAGTCACCCAGTCGAATTGCGCGGAGTGCTTTTAGTAATCCTATATTCATATCCGACATTTTAGTGATCCATCTGGCATAAGATCTACATGTTTTTATAAATTATTAAAAAAAGACTTCTTTTTTCTCCTCCTTCTCCTCCTTTTTCTTCTTCTTCTTCTTCTTCTTATAACTTACTTTGGTAATCTTTCTGGTTCATAGAACCAAGAAAACATTATTTCAGTACACGCCATCATAAACACCAATACATTTCCATATTCCAATAAAGTCGAAGGTACCTTTTCCTTTATTCTTTCAGAGGCACACATTTTATGAGCAAAGACATCAAAAGCTCTGACCAAGATAAAAAAGGTAAGATCAAGTGTTTTTATATTTGGAAAAGCGCGACGAACTGCAAACATGGAAAGAGCAGCCGAAATAAACAATCCTGTCTTTTGAGATAATCCAGCATCATTATCCTCATCATTCTTTTTTGGTTTGAGTGACTTGAATAAATGTTGCAAAAATTTGTGTCCACCAAATGAGCCTGCCAGAAGATAGGGGAATCCGTTCTGTGTAACACTTTTTTTCAAAATGGTTGGTATCGTCTGAACCAACGATCGCTGGATTGTGCCCGGGTTTTTCGATATCATTGCCTTGACAAGCACGGTCAAGATAATAGGTGCGGTGGTAATGGACCAGCCTAAACCATAGGCACGTAACATGGTCTTGAGTGCTGGTTTCAAATCTTCCATATTATTGTTATTATTGTTTGACATTATAATTTTTTGTAGTGATTATGATGAGGTTGATGAAAACAATGAGGCTGTGGTTGAATGTTGACTAATTTAAAAAAAGATGAAAATGAACGAGTTATGGAGATCAGATTATGTTGAGGGATGATCCGAAAAAATACACAAGTTTAATAACAATAACAATAAAATAAGAAATAAAAAAAGGCGAGAGAGAGTAATAAAAAAAAAGGTTATTGAATAAAATTAAAAGGAAAATAAAACGAGAGGGGTCTGAAATATGCTGTTACATTTTGGCATATGAAAATGAAAATGAAGCACACGTTATATTATTTAGCCTTGTAACCATCATTACTATTATCATCATTATATTTGTTTATATAAACATTATCACTTTATTAAACTTGATAATTGATCTTTTTTCGTTTTTTCTTTGTTTTTTTTTGTTTTATATATAAAAAGGAGAGTTCGATCTCTCTTTTATCTTTCTTCTATGTCGTTTCTCACGTGAGAATACAAGAGCCTTATTTTCTTTTTGGCTGTTTAGTTTATCGACACCTACAAAAACAAAACAAATCAAAAAACCAATTACTTTATTCACTTTATTTGTTTACTATTGTTAAACAGCAAATTTTCTACCTGTTTATATATATATATATTTTTCCGCGTTGCCATGTTTATTGCTATAGTAAAAATAAACGGGACTTCAAAAAAGACAGTGTTCAAATATATATAATGTGTGTGCCTGAGAAAACCCTTGCGTATATTCTAAAATGGTATTTTAGTATCACTTTAATAACATTTTTGCTGCTACTAATATTTGACAGTAAAGACTTAATGTACATGGTAAAAGCTTTGTTGTTTTACTATTAAATCGACTTTGGCTTTAAGCAAGCTTTTTTTTTTTGATCTCCTTAATATATTTGACAATGTGTTTGTTTTATTTGTAAATTTAGGTTTAAAATCCCACGCACTTTTGATTTTTTAAATTTGAACCCTTCTCCTTTTGGAATTACACATACATCTCTATATCTGTATATATCTACATTTAACTGTACTGTACACTCAAGCATTATACGATATAAAATATATATTTTAAGGAGAGATAGAAAAAAGGTTTTGTTTATTGTCTATTGTTTTTATATTTATTCACGAATAGACTCTGATCTTTCTTTTTCTTCTTTTATTCTTTTATGTACACCTTACTTTTTTATTTTTAGATTTTATGCATATATTCTCGATTTTATTTTTGGATAGTAGCCATTGTATATGTGTACTTACGCTCTAATATTTGAAATGTCTGAGCTTAGCGAGGAAATAAAAAATATGGATTCAGTTTACATATATATATATATATATATATGGCGTAATAAGCAATTTTTTCTTCCCTCATTATAAACAATAAAACTTTCGTTTATATATATATATGCATACAAAGAGTCTTAATAATAAAAATAAATGCTGATCCGAGATGCTTTGTATGTAACAGAAAAAAACCCTCCATCATCATCATTAACTGTGAAAGTATTTCTCATACACTGTCAGTGTATTGGTTAATGCAAAACAAAAATTACTACAGATAGTATATGTGATGCAAGTGACAAGGGTATAAAATAAAAATAATATTCGAAAGACAGACTATGTACACTTCTGTTATTTTAGTAAAGTGATTCTTCTACTAAAAATGTCTATCTTACAAATCATCAATGTCATCTCAAAATAACCAGTTATTTACAAAGGCATGATATATGTGAATATGATATATAAAAATATTGGAGTTCATATTTAATGATGGCGAAATAAAAAAAAAAACCCCCTGATGTTTCATGATTAAAACTAGTTTGTTATATATATATCACTGAAAATGTGTTTGTTATACTAAACTGTGGTAGGAATGATATGATCGATCAATCGACCAATTTATTAGTTGATTAATTTATCGAATATCAGTGTAGAAACCCTCAACATGAGAGTGAAAAACGGATCAAATTCAAGATCTATAAATATGTTGCTTCAGTTATAAGCGTTTAAGATAATATTAGTACCAAGTTAACTAAATTTGTTTTTTGTTTTCTAAACTTTTCTCTCTTTTATGTATTGAGATTTATGCTTCTCTATTCTGAAAGTGATACTAATGTTAAAAACTAACAGACATTCAAAAGTTTTAAGATTTTTTTCTTCCCTTAGTGAATAAACACTTCTATATAAAAGTCGTTTACATATTCTTCTTCTTTTTATGAGCTCCATGTACAAAAATGAACAATTATTTTTATTTTCAATGTTTCTGTTTTTATTAATACTTATGTTTTGATTTATCTTTTTTATAGAGATGGTCCAAATGGTACTATTATTCAAATAGTAACAACAACAAAGAAAAGTTCGTAAGAGTTCAATAAATGAAAAAAAAAAACAGCAGAATTTATTATGTTAAAGCGGCTGATATTTTTTTAATAACCAAATTAATTAATAAACAATAAATGTCCATATAAAGGACTTCCTCGTTCACAAATACATACATAGACAAGTTTATTTTGATTTTTTCTATAAATTATAACAAATACCATGAATTTAGCTATAAGAACGTACAACGGTTTTTTTTAACTAAACTACCAAAAAAAAAGGCTTCTCTATAAAATATATTTAACCCAAACATAGCCACTGGTAGACAAAATCGCTGCCCAATAAAGCACCTTTAGAACAGCAATAACAAATTTCCAACACTCAGTCACAAAATCTTCAAACAGACCTTTTTTTCCTGGCTCATATTTTACCAGTGAGAATTCACCAGACGGAGCAAATGAAACAGCCAAGGTTGTTGAAGGAGGTAAATCATAAATAGAGTGTGTATTCTCATCCTTTTCCTCATGATGATATATCAATGCAATACTCTTGTAAGCGAATTCTGGTTCATCTATAATAGAAGGAGCAACCATGGTTTTTAAATGGGGAGTTCTTGGAGCATATGTAACTTTGCCAAAAATTGTTGGTAATGGCTTCCGATTGTATGTATGTGACCAGAAAGCTTTTGCTGGATCGGTGTTAAATTCAGAGATTAGTTTGTAGGTATCTATATATATTTGATAAGTGTGTGCTATACTTGTGGTTTTAACATATTACTTACTAATAGGAAACGAAATATCAAGAGTACGGGCAGGAGTAGGAGGAGCATCAAGCAAACAAATTGAAAAGCCTGAACGTATACCGATCAGAGTTACCACAAAATTAAAAATCGTACATAAAAACCGTGTTAACATAGCATAAATAAAGCAGAAAGAAGCAGTGATTACTGTTTTAAAATTGATATTTAGATTGTTTTATATAGTGTATTAATAATGAAATTTAATATAATGAAACACAATATACAATAATATAAATTCACTATAAGCTATTTTTTATTATTTTTTCATTATGCTTACATCTTTAATGGCAGTTCTAAAATCACATTTTTTTCTTTATAAATATATATAGTATAATTATATTATCCTCATTAGAAGTAAATATTTATTACTATAAATATATTAAAAAAAATAAAAGCATTGTACACTATAGTCGTGGATCCATAAACCTAGATGGATTGCTACCTAGCCAGTCATAAAATATCTATTAGAGTCGTTTTTAAAAAAGACCTTCCTCGAAGCCTTATTTTTTATATATATATTCTTTCATTAAGAGATAAGTTACATAATAAATGTATACAAGCTTACCTCAAAGTACAGAGATATTGTAGTATTATCATTCAATACTAGTTTCATTGAACTTGCAAATTTATTTAAAAATAATAAAAAAAAATCGCTGAGGAGGGAGATTTTTTTTTTTCAAAAAGACTCTATTATGGGAATGCTATTAAAAGAATAAGT
>VCJD01002588.1:24029-35654 GCA_024140245.1 Backusella tuberculispora | reverse complement strand
TTTTTTTTTTTGAGAAAAAAAAGTAGAAAATATAAAATATAAAATATAAATATTCTACGTCGTATGTCTAATATTTCTTCATCTCAACAAACTCCTTTTCCTGAATCTTCTTTCAATCAAGATAAATCATTTAGATCAGATTCAGCAAATTCATCTCTCGTACGTAGACTATCCAAAAACATGATGTTATCTAAAGCAAAAGATACAGCAGTATCATTTGTACAAGATGTGTTTGATAAGCGTAACAGTTTCGAGTCAAAGCCTGAATTCACTGCTCTCTCGTCGTCAGAAAATGCCACTAGTGTAGGCTCTTCACCCAATCAATTAAGTACGTCTTCTTCTCTATCTTCGCTGGACAAAGACGGATACGATAAATTGTCAGTACAGAGAAAGCATTACAGCCTACCTATCCGTCGACCTTTTACGATAAAGAAAGAAAATTCACTTAATTCGTCTGCCCCTTCTCTCAATACAGCGGCTGCAGCAGAAGCCGCCATTCTCTCTGGCGTGGAAAGGCCCGGTAATTTCGCCACTGCTTGCGATTTCCGATTGGCTAGTGAGAAGCGGAATGAAGAATTTCACGCGCTTTTCAAAAGTGTAGAAGCAACAGATTTACTTATTCAAGGTTAATAGTAATGATGAAAAAGCGATGAAATCAATTGATATAAAAGATGTCATTATTAACGCATAAATGATATAGATTACAAGTGCGCTCTACAAAAAGAAATCTTATTACAAGGTCATATTTATGTATCAGAACATCATGTCTGCTTTAAGTCGAATATCTTTGGTTGGGTCACAAATGTAACTATTTCATTCTTACATATGTGTGCAACTTTATACTGATCTTTGTCAAAATATAGTTAGTTATTCACTTCTCAGAAATAATAGAAGTGGAAAAAAGAATGACAGCTAAATTTATACCTAATGGTATCACCATTTCTACAAATACCTCAAAGGTAGATTATTATATATTAAAAACGATAATGATTAATGAGATCTATGATGTATTTAACAGTGACTTCACTAGCATGTGTTTGCCTCTTTCATGTCTCGTGACCAGGCATATGATCAAATTGTAAAGATGTGGAACCTATTCAAACGAGCTTCTTCTGTCCAACCTCCTTCTTTTAGCTCGGTCGAAGATGATGACAGCTCTAGCGCCCAGAGCATCATTACTACTGATTCAGCAGTAGTGTTACAGCCTACAACAGCAATAACTCAAACCAATACGGAAGAAAATAACAACACCGAAAAAATCAACAATGAGTCTGCAACGACTATTACTATACCCAATCATAATGATATCAAATCACTTGTTTCCCACTTAAAAGTTACCCAGAAGCGACCAAGAGCAGTTTCAGACTCCTTTAGGGATCATTATGCAGTTGAACCCAAGGTAGAGCTAGGGTCAAAAAGGGAGACGAGGGCTCAACAGCAAGAACAGCAATACATTGTGCCTATTAAAAAAACAAGAGTATGTCCTTGTACCATTAAAGGTGAACAATATCCTACAATTGCTTTGAATGAAACTTATAACGGTAGTGTAGAAGACATGTTTACATTACTGTTTGATAGCGATTTGATCAAAGCCTTTTTGGAGAAGTTTGAGAATTATAAAGGTATACATTAGTGATTTTATTGTTAAAAATGTGTATATTAATTTCTATTTGTTTGTTTACTGCATGGTAATTATAAAATAAATAAATAGACGTTCAATTAGGAGAGTGGAAGCATGATATACGTGAGGTTGTCGGTAGACGTAAAATAAAGAGCTCAACAGTGGGTAAGATTAAATCTTTAGTATTTTTCATTAACTTACTCTTTTGTAAGTAGGTTCACGGACGGTAAAAACAGTCTTTCATCAGACAAGAATAAATCGCAAATATCCGTACTATGTATGTGTAACAGGGAATATAACTACTCCGGAGATGCCAATGGGATCAGTTTATTCCATCAAATCACGTACGTGTATCACACGTGTGAATAAACACAAAGTGCATGTGTTAGTAACATTTCAAGTGGCATTTACAAAAAGTGGCCTTATTAGTTGTAAGTTGTAAACAAACTTAGGAAAGGTTATTTTAGACTCATTTTTTTTTTCCAATATTCTTTTAAAAGCCATAATCGAAAAAAATGCATCTGATGAGCAAATACGTTTATATAGTAGACTAAATAGTGTGTTAAATAGACCAAGCCTTATTCGTGAAATCATCAAGGATGAAAAAGTCTTAGAAATGTTTAAACCAAAAGAAATTCAATCAAAACGCTCGTTTAATTGGTCTTATTGTGTTTATATATTTTTTGTTATTGTTGCTCTAACTCATTGCCTATTGGCTATTCGTCTTCAACGTATTACCAAACATTTGGAACTCGTACAACAACTAAAGAGCACACCAACCGAATCACATTGGATTAATCACAAAATGTATACACTTCAACAGAAATTAGATAAACTTAAAGGAGAGATCCAAAGCTACGACCAGCGTATATTAAATTTAAAAAAGTCAATCAACTAAATTACAATTGTATAGTAAATAAAATAAAAATATATGGTTTTCATATACAGATGTATATAAATAGATAAATGGATTATATATCTATGGTATGTGTAATGTGCGTGTGTGTTTTACAAAGAGGAATAATAACTACAAAAAGAAATGGAAAAAGGGGAAAAAGGAAAATGCTTTGTAACAGGAATCAGTTTACTAAAATTAGGCTAAACCGCGTAAAATATCAAGAGCTCTTTCTGAGCGGCGGATTCTGAGTTCATCAGTGAATTCAGGGCTTTCATCCTCATCATCGGAGCATTCACAAGCAGAGTCAATATCATCCATCTGGCTAGAAAGATAGCTACAAAGCTTACTAAGTCTTCCAATAATAGCTTGGTTTGTTAAGAGACCATCAAGAGAATGGCGGCGAATCATGCGACGAACATTTAAGCTGGCATGGCGTATTTGTTCGGTAACTGAACTTTCCCAGCTATCTCTTTGTTTGGGATCTTGGACAAGTCTAGAGGCAAGTCTCCAAGCAGCAATCCAACCCTCAAGCCCAGTAAAAGCTGTAACAAATTCTGCTAAAGCCAATACAGAGCTTTCAAGATCTTGTTCATGTTGAGAGCCACTCTTCTTGGTTTCCCTACGAGCCATCAACTTTCTGATATTAGACTTGATTTTCTCAGCTTCCCAGAGTTCCTTGACACCTTGCTGTTGATCCTTTATAGAGTCCTTCTTCAGTAAAATGGCACCGATCAAGATGTGAATAATGCTCTTCTTAACCAATTCATCTAATTGGTTCATACGCTTCTTGTAGCCTACGAGATCTTGATCATCCATGTCACGAGCAATAAGAGAGCGAGGAACTTTTTGTACGAGAGTGCTGACTAACCCTTCTGCGGTTTCAACATCGTTTCTCCAAAGAGCATCAACAGTAGCGCCTACAGCAGCTAACCAGTGAGCTAAACTATGGTAGTCATCAACTCTTTCAAGTGAGTCACTAGGTTCTGTAATATCAAGAATAAGAGTAAAAGCTGTTTCACCAACATCAGACTGGGCTTCTTCAAGTGTTAAGGGCATAGTGGTAATGGAGATGATCAGACGGCTAAACTGTGTTTGAAGATTATCAAGAAGATGAAGTGTAGACAAAATACCCACAGGTACAAGAACGGGAGCAGTCATGGAAAGGGAAAGACCTTGAGCTTCTGCTTTACCAAAATGTTCCAATTGTTGATTCATCACTTCAAGTGTTTCAGTCCAAGCACGGGATTGAAGCATTACATCCATACGATCTTCACCGTTATCTTCGTGACAATCAAAGTTAAGAGCACGCATCAAGTAATCATCCTCAAGTCCCGATTCATACATAGCCAAGCGCCAGAAATATCCAGAAAGTTTTTCAGCAATACCATAATGAGGAACAATAAGAGCCATCTGAAGTGCAGCAGTTGCATACACGCGGGAGCGAGATTGTTCTACATATTCATTCCCATCATCCTGCATCAACTCAATCAAGTTCACTACATGAACACATGAGTACAGCATAGAAGAGCGAGAAATATCAGGATTACCACCAAGGCATTCGACTTCATTTAGCTTGATCCATTTACAAGCCTGTACCCACTGTTCTTGTGGCGTTAAGTCCTGCTCGTCATAGAATATTTCATAACCTAACCAGTGACGACTGCAAAAACGGGCAATTTCTTTGAAGAGTGCGCAATAAAAAGAGAAGGAACCTAATTTCTGAGGAAACACAACAGTATCTGACCCAATCTTACGCTGGTCACTCTCAAGAGACTTTGAAAGAATACTGTAGATCTGCATGCATTTCTGTTCACCAGGAGTGAGAGAAGTTACAATTGAGGGCATATCATTGTCAAGAGACCAAGTATCTTTGGGTCGATTTTTTCGAACACGCTTGACTTTGATTTGGTTAAATAACCAATATTTTATGACAGGAAAGAAGAGTTGAACAAGACAGATAACAAAGACAGAAGTTCGGATCATAGACCAACTATCAGAAAGAGGGAATAAAGAATATACAGAGCCTTGTGTACTATTATTTATATCTGGTAAGCCTTCTGCTGTTCTTGAAATATGATTATGGTTTTCAAATTGTTCTTTAGAAGTAGGACCAGCGGTAAGTGGAGACGATGAAAGGAAACTAATAGCCATGAAAACTGCCATGAAAACACGATTAGTAATAGTTGTAGGTCCCATATTAGCAGTAAGGCCCATGGGAGGTGTAGAAGGATCGGTTGAACCAGGAGAGGAGCAAGATTCATCATCCATATTAGGACGAGAGCGTTTGTTTCTGGAAAGCTTTCGCTGTTGTTGTTGCTGTTGCTTCTGTATAGCACGCTCTTGTATGCGAATTCTGTGCTGTTCTTGTTCTCTTAAATGCTTTTGTGTACGATAATGACTAAGGACTTCATGCCCACCCGGTAATTGGGCGAGTAGGTGTTGAAGTGTAGCATTTTCTTGACGAAGTTCTTCACTTGTACATTTAAGATGGTTTATGTATTCTGTGGCTTTTCGAAGAATGGTGGCTTTATTGAGCTTGGTCGCAACTGCAACACCGTCTAAATATTCTTCACCATCTTCATCTTCATCATCATCATCGGCTGAGGCTCTATGTGAACGCTTGCTACCACTACGCGAGTCTTTGACTTTCGCATAAAGCAAAGCTGGAACAGCGTTTTTCAACTCGGCAATGCGATCATTGATGTTATTACGATATCGGCGTTCGATAGCATTATGAGCGGTCTTTTTCTGCTGAGGTCCAGGTGTGGCATGATCGGCAGGTAACGAAGGGCTAGATGTTTTTAATCTTTGAATAGCAACTTTTTCTTTTGCTATAAATTTTTTTTTAAAATAAAAAAGGATGAATATTTAACCATTTAAATATGATGTCTCAGATGATTTATATTACCTGATTGTTGAGGTAAAGGCGATGTTTTCGAAGTAGAAAAGTTTAGTGGAGCTGAAAAATTATCTTTCTTTGGAGACATTGAAGGAGTTTCCAAAGGTATATTTGTAGCTGGTGTACCGAAAGCGGAAGGATTAAAATATGTTTGTTGTTCATTAGTCATAACATGCTCAGGCGACTGTAAGTGATGCTGATTAAAATCTGAAGGCGTATTAAGCACAGACTCTGGACTACCAAAAGGCGGCGTATGTAGATGAGTAGGCTCACTGGTAGGAGATGCAAAAGCCACCTGCTCTGGACTTGCATATTCCATAGGTAGTACTGACTGAGGTTCGGATTTAATGGGTGGATGAGAAGGTGTAGACCAAGTTTCTGCCACAATCGATAATCTAGAGTTATTAAATGAGTGGGCTGGTGGCGATACTCTACCAGAATCACATCTTTGAGAAATCATAGTATTGTTATTCAATGGCAAGTTGGTACTGGTAACCAAATCTACTATCTGGCCATTCATCATTGATTGTCTGCGGTCGGGTGTAACATGAGATCGTATTTGAGTAGTGGGAAGCTTGTTGTTAGGTGCGTTGACATGTTCTATTGGAGGTAGGTAGTTTTCGAAATCTTGCCATGCTTCTATCTCTTGTTGCATAGCTAATTGAGCTTGTTGTTGAAGCTCAATGTCAAACTGTGATAAGGAGAGATAAGACTGTGGATGGCGATTATCATTGTTGAGTGATCTACCTGATAAATCTTGTGGAAGAGGGGCGAACGCTTCCATTATTATGATGATGTATTTGAAAAAGTATTAGTTAATTATATAAAAAAAAAAGATTGTTTTTTCTGTTTTGTTTTGAAAAATAAAAAGAAAAGATTGATCTTTTTGGATGTTTTCCCTCAAACTTATTGGATATCTATCGGGGGAAATTTTTACTTGTGGGCTGATTTTTTTTTTATTCTTTTTATTATGTATGGGCTGTCTTGCTGACTTTTAATTTCTTGGAATGAATGGGTAATGGCCACAAAGGCGAGCTTTTGTAACTTTTTTGAACTTTGATATGTTCACTCAATGTCTCACGAATAAAGATGAAAACGGATAAACGCCTTTAATGCTTTTAACTTCGGTTCCTTGATTTTTATATTTATATTTTTTTATATCCTTTTATATCATAGCGTTTCATTTTTTAGGACAAGCTCTATTTTTGTGTAAATATAATTAGCCTTACACATGATTTCTTTTTTCTTTTTTTTTTTCAACTCGTTCTTCCTCTTTTCTTTCTCTAAACGCTTTAAATCACTTACCCATACACATACATTAAAATAAATGTAATCATCACTTTATCTGATATACCTACTTTGTCGTTGAACATTTTTTATTGTATTCTATCAAAGAATTGAAAAACCGATAATCTAGTTTTTTGTTTTCATCCTTTTTTGAAATAATGATGAAACAGAGTTTAAACTAAACTTCGCTTTTTGCTAATAAATGTCTTTTGTTTCAAACAAAAATGGGGGAAAAAAAGACTCAATATCCGATAGCATTATTGCTTAGCTATTACATCTATTATTTTATTTTATAGTAACTACCAAATGGTAGCTTATTTGTTTAATAAGCTGATGATCCTTTAAGATACAAAACAAAGTGTATTTCTATCTTTAGCCGAAAGTGTATGTTATGTTTTATATTTATAATTTAAATGGTCTCAGAAGTACTCACTAGTTTTATTGATAAATCCCCACATTTCTACTTTTACCACTTACTTTGTCACCTTCTTTTATGTTTAATAATATATCATATATATAATATAATAATTAAGCAAAAAAAAAAAGAATTTGCTTATCCTTATAAGTTTTAAAGCATAAACTGGCTATGAAATAAAGAATATTCCATCAAATATTTTTAGTTACACATGAGCCAATATTGATCAATATCAGTTTATTACATTCTATTATATTAGTAAATAACCAGGCAAGTGAATAAAAAAAAGTAAAGAAAATGGGGGTTTAATTCATGGTTCTTAATGATATAGCAAGAAAAAAAAGTTCTTTAATGAAATTTCTATCGATCATTTTTAAGAAGCTCGATGTAGTTCGAAAGTATTTTGACTGTTTCTCTATTGAAATCTAATAATAAAATCTAATAATAAAGTCTATTTAATAGGAATAATAGATAGATATAGCGGATGATGATCCGGATCGGAGTGTGTACCTGGCTAACTTCTACTCTGGTGCGGCAACTACCTATAAATGACTGTCCAAGTGCCAAAAATAACTGTACACATGATTAAAAATAAAAAATGGGAGACAACAGTTTTCTGAAAATCAAAATAAGCTTCTATATTTTCCTCTTCCTTCTTTCTTTTCTCTATTCATTTACTGTCTTTTCTGTTTATTTGTTGCTATTCAGTTGGCTTGAAATGAGGTTTCTTTTAAAAAACCTTTTCCTGGCCTTTTTTTTTGCAAGTGTTTCACTAGGACTAGATATAGATTCGGTTTGGTTTCCTCCAGAAAACTTTACTTACTGCGAGCAGGGAAACTTCAGTGTTTCTTCTGTTAATCGATATTTTGATGTAAAAACTTCAACCTACAAACTTGATATCACAGGTGCATCTAATATAACAATGACTAACTTAAACCAACAAGGAACAAGTAAAGACGAAATATATGAATAGGGTGAATGATATCACAATTTGTTTTAACTGCTTATTCGTTTAGCATCTTCCTCCTCATTGTTAAAAATAAAGTTTGGTTTTCAAACAATTGAAACAACACCAAAGCAATTTTGTTCTGATAGCACCATTGGTTGCCCTATTAATACAGATCGAAATGTGACACTAGAAAGGGTAAGAACAATTACTTTTTTTCTATCCTCTTTTACATCCCTTATTATTTCACAACACTTAATAGTAGAGTAACATTGATATTGACGATAATAATAATAAACTCTCCCAAAAAAAAAATTCTTTTGTAAACAATAGTCCCAGTATATTACTGATATTCCTTTATTACCATTGGCTGATATTTCAGCCCAATACTCGTCATTAACAGCAAATGCAACTTATTTTCTTTGCGTTCAGATTGCACCTGTAGGTTACCAGCATCCGACGTGGCGTAAAGTGTTTCTATATCTTCCAGTGATATTCACAGCCACAGCTGCCATCATTTCTTTGCTAGTCTCTTTCAGCAGTTTTAAGGAAGGTGAACGCGATATTTTTTTACTGGGTTCAAATTATGCCATGCTTCCTGGTGTTTTAAGATTAAAATCACCAGGATTTTTTGATTTGATCTTTTATGCACAATTTATTGTGATCTCAGGGCAATTTAATATTGATTATCCTCGATTCTATTCGCTTTTTATTTCAAATTTTTCATGGAGCTTTCTATTGTTTCCGTCTGGTTGGCTTCAGTCAGCTATTTCCAGTATGTTTCCATCAACCATTGACAATTCGTACATCTCTTACCCTGGTTGGAGCTTATATAAGAGGCAAGAAATAGGCTTTCAGAATACAACGAGTACAAATTCAACTCAAATAAATGTAGAGGGCACTTCCATGGGTGACTTTGCACTTGCTGTTGGCATAGATATCAATGCTCTCTTTTTTACGTTTATGGTTTATATACTAATAATAGCAATTTCGTGTGTTACTTTGTGCTTGATTTCTTGGGCAACATTCTATTTTTTAGGAAGGTCAGCAGACAATAAAAGATTTGCAGATAGATCGAAAAAAGTGAAGGATTTTACCATAGGTAAAGCTTTATTTCAACAAAACCATAACAAAAAATAGGTGTTAATAATAGCAATGGCTTCAACTGTTTTTTTTTCGATTTATATAGGTATCCTGGTACGACTTCTAACAGTTGCTTATTTACCTCAGCTTACCTTGGCATTCTATCAACTAATGATTCCTTCACGTTGGTATCTTTCTTTTATGGCGGCTATATTTCTAGTAATTCCACTTGCATTCTTTGGTTTTCTCTCAATACAGCTTTTGCAGATTAGGCCAGCTTCATTTGTCTTCTCAGACATAAAGCTGCTATTACGTTACGGATCTCTCTATAACATGTTTACCTATAAATATTTTTACTTTTTTATTATTATCATTTCGTACAGGTCAATTGTTGCAGCAATGATAGGCCTTTTTCAGACAAGTGGTGTGGCTCAGCTGGGTGTTGTTTTGGTAACTGAGATCACTTTACTTTTAGGTCAAATGTTCAAGTCACCTTATGCTGATAAACAAGTCAATTTTCAACATTGCCTTTTTGGAGCTATTAGGATTGTGGTGCTTATTCTTAATATTCCCTATATTTCTCAAATAGAATCTACTGTTTTAAACAAGCAGTATCTTGGTTATATTCAAGTTTCCATCCATATGCTGGCGTTCTTTTTGTTTTTTATATTGCAAATTAAAAATCTGATAGTGCTATTGACCGGCTTGGGTGACGAAGAACTAGGCGAATCTAGTAAACCACCAGCCCATATGGTTATATGGAGAAAGAAACACCACTCTAGCAGTACTGCACTTATGACATCAACCAGTCACAGTAGAAATCCATCGCAGACCACCACTTTATTTTTTGGAATCGACTCTCAAAATAGCTCTAAAAGACACACAACAGATTCCTATACCGCAGAAATGCTTGAGGCTTATTATAACCCAACACCATCTTCAAAGCCAGATGATATTCAAGCGAGTACATCGCAAACTACCTCATCAGCGCTTACACTCCATAGAGATAGCCGAACGGTAACTATCAACCAGCTTGTTTATCCTATTGATGACGAACCGTCTACTAGTTCACAGCCACTTATGACTACAAATAGCAAAATAATACAAAAACCGGCAGAGATTTCACTTTACAGATCTTCATTAGAGCATAGTCCCTTACCGCATCCTTCTTCACCTCCTCCTAAAGTACCAAAGCATAAAGAATTCGATTACTTTTCATCATAGAATGAATGTATCAACTTTTTTTAAATAGTGTAAATAAATGTAAACAATTAAAATTACTTAATAAATATAAATTTCTGAGAGTGAAGAGCAGATAATACACATATACATATATAGCCTTTTTATATGTGGCTGATATCAGTTTGAATCAGGTTTTTTTTTTGGCGCATGAACGAGTTCAACAAACATTCTATAGTCTTAAAATGGATAATTAAATAAGTATACATAGAATCAAGGTTTCATAACCTATATATTCTAAATGTTTTAGATAGCATATGGTGAGTAAATGTTCGTTCTTGTGTATGAGAATTAATAAACATCCCAATTTTCTTTACTTTGTTTATCTAACAGTCTTGATATAACAGCACTGTATTTATTTTTCTTTTGTGTGGTATATAATTCAAATAAACATAGTATAGCATTATTTTACGGTTTTTATCCATTAGGATTTATTATCAATTACTGGTTTTTCCTTTCCTTTCCTTTCTTTTTTTTAGAATATAGTATCTCATATCAACCTGTATACAATGAAGAGCCACTATAAAAAGTCATATTTTCAGCTTTAACAATCAAACCATGTATATATTTTATGAGCAGGTACCTGATTTATATTCTAGAGACTTTATTATTATTATTTAGTTAGTGTATAATAAAAGCTGCTTGTATATTTAAGATTTAATATATATTTATTTAGAATTTTTGTTTGATTCGTATTAGATACCAATATAAAAGGTTTGAAGTTGCTGTTGTATTATATATTATTTTGCTATGGTGTGTTCTACCTATAGTTTTAATTATTATAATATAATAAAAATGTTTACCTAAAAATATATAAAAGCTTGCTAAAGTAACATCTGGGCGTTGGAATTCTTATTATGGATGACCACTTGATTTTCAACTGATGACAAAGGAGAGAATTTAGCTTGTTAAACACCAAAGGTATCTAAACAGCCAAAGTTTCCAACACTCGTATTTCAATTATACATGTTCCACTATATAAAAACAAACAAAATATAACACGAATTAAAAGTAGCAATATGAGACTATTAAGGGGAGTACTCAAAGGTAATATTGAATGTTTATTCTCTTTATTCTTTTTATTTTATATGAGTAGAGGTTTAATTGTGTTTTGAGAGTGTGACTCAATATTAAAAATATTTTACAAACCAGGAAATGAAATAGACGAATATATTCTGAAACAAAGTAAAAAAAAAGGTGACATCGTGCATAACTGAAACTACCGCACTACTTAACA
>VCJD01002588.1:12786-24000 GCA_024140245.1 Backusella tuberculispora | reverse complement strand
CTTTTTTTTTTTTTTTTTTTTTTTTTTTAAGATTTTTCTCAATTTATTTTTATATATTGGTATTTTATTAAGCTAATTAATTGTTTTCTTGTATCACAAAAAAAAGGGCCATAGCGTTAGAATTTTTCGCAAATGTGCAAACACAATATTGCTAATAGCTAGAATACAAAGCTATAAACGAATATTTATGTGCGATTTTTTTTAAATGTTTGAAGGTTGACTTAAAGCATTTTAATACATTCAAAATATATAATATAACAATTAGATACATGTTTTTTTTTCTCTTTTTATTCCATACACAATAAGGGGCATGTCAATACCGATTATCATGGTGACTTCTTATTTATTGCAATAATTCACAGTAAATATTTAGCGTAATTTACAACTTGAATTTTGTATAATATCAGTGGTGCACTTGACGTGCAAATAAAAATCATTTAATTGAATTCTATAGGTCACAATGTTAGTGTTACCAGCACAGATATTTTTTATAAAAAAAAACTTGAACAATAAAGGAGATCCTTTTCAAGGCAATGTTTTTTTAGTTAGAGTGATAATTCTCATAAAATTTAATTGGATCAAGAAACTCACACAGGTGGTCAGATCAAAAATCACATGCATATCGCAATAGCAGATTTTTATTGGAATATAGGTCACAGTTTTCAATTTAATAATGTGTACAATGATAATGAGATTCTCTTTCATTTGGTCTTTTTAGTATGCGACTTTTTTTTATTTTGTTAAATGGAAAAATATATAAAGCTTTATCCTTTTTCCTTGTTCAATTGTTGTACAACATAAAAAAGCGAGTTAAATTTAACTCCGAAAAAAAAGTGTAAGGAGAGGCCTTACAATGGTTAAACATCTGCTAAATTGCGTTAACGCTTCTTGTTTCTATTATGCAGCGTGAATATGTCAAAAAAGAAACAAGACTACCATTTATAATAATTGTTCGATTATTTATGAATGTCTTTTCTAGCTTTTAACAAAATAAACAAAAAGACAAATAAAATCGGTAAATAGATATCTCCAGAATCTGTTTCCTTTTATATGTTTCTCCGTTTTCTAATTAATGTATCACAGGAGTAAAATGATAAATAATTTGCTTTTCGAATGAGACGAAAATAAGAAGAATAAAAAGACCCATCAAAACATTAAAAAATAAATATATAGAAGTGTGTGTATGTATATATATGTACATATCACAAAAGCGCAGTACAAATAGAAACGTTTATATTGGATATATATAAGAGAAAATACTGCCAAACACGATATATATAATTAGTAATTAGAAATAAGTAAATGATTTACGTAGGAATGGGAATAAAAGAAATACAATATTTTAAACTAGTGCAAAAATATAGAAAAACTTGCTTAAAATATGGTTATTAGTTTTAAGGATTTCTTCTATCAGGCGACTGCCATAACCAATCGCGAACCATCTGGTCTCCAGACTGGTTAGAATGTCCAGTTGCTGATTGAGGGATCATTTCATCCAGATCTTCTTTTCTCTCCCACGAAGGACGTCTAATTTTTTGAGGTGATACGGTTCTCTCTTGTTCAACATAGTACGAGGAATTAGGATTGGTGTCGAAGTAATCATCATCGTCCACATACTTGCGCTGAGGTGACATTGTATTCATACGATTGGAACCCATTCCGTGCATAGGAATATCGTTTCTGTTTGGATTAGAGGCTGGGCTAGAGGGTGAGACATAACGCTTTGATTTAACATCTACCATGGAGAACATGACAGGCTCATTGTTATAAGGATCTTCAACAGTAACATTTCGACTCTTTTTAGAATAGTAACTTTGGGAATTTGAAGGAGATAAAGGTCTGTTAGTAGCAGCATTGGCTGTAAGTGACACAGTATCATTTGTGAGTGAATGAGGGTAATCCACGGTAATAGGTGACATTGTTCTCATAAATCCACGGTTGCTACTCTTGTTATCTCCTATGATGACTTTTTCAGATGACATGGTTTCGTTAATTGTGCTTTCATTTACGATATAGTTAGTTGGGTTTCTGTTGGCAGTTGAGTATTGGAAGTTTGATTCATTTGTGGATGTATTTTCAGATGCTTTGAAATATTGTGGACGGGGATGGAAAATACTAATCTTTGTGATACAATTAGAAAAAATAACATTAGAGGGTGTTACTATTTTTGTTTTGTTTTGTTTTACATACTAGGGACAATAAAAGAAATACAGTACAGATATTAACATTCGCAATAATAGCGTCTGCACCGAACTTGCTGCTGTTAATAACTTTGGCTTCAGTCAAACCATCAGCGCAAATAACAGCAAATGATGTGCCGTATATGAACATGATAACTGAAATTAAAATATTCATGTCCTTGAAATAAGTTAATTTCTTGATGATTGTTTTACTACCAGATGTTGAGTTTCTTCTGGTCAAAGAGATGATTCTTCTAAAGCGCATATGGGTTCGAATTCCCAAGAGACCGTTTATTATAGCTATTTATTTATATATATTTAGCTACAGTTATTTATATAAAAAGAATTAATATAAAGTACCTTCAAGTCCATATGCAAATTGAGGAATAGATTCTCTTTTATAAACATCGTCTCTGTAAACCCATTGAAGAATAGGGAACATTGCCATACTTCCCAAGGCCCTAGAGTATACGTGTTATATAATACAGAAAATAACAGATGATTAATGAAACTCATACCAGAGAATATAAAATCTAAATTCGAATGAACTCATGAAACTTCTTTTGGCTACAGTATTCGAAAGATAGTTCCAGAAAGACTGCATAAGTAAAAAAATACCAATCTGAAGCGAGAAAGTAACGCATTCAACATAGTCCATAGCCTACAATATTTCGGATTAGTACGTAAACAAATTTAAATGGTTTAATTTACATACCACTAACAATTTTTGATGCGCGGGAGTCCAGTAACCAAATGGTTTACTAATATAATTACCATCATAAGGAACAAATCCTTCCTGATACTTTACATACGACGATGCAATGTCTATATTATTAATTATTTGTTAGTTTTAAAAGAAGACAAAATGGCTTTTATGCTTTATTTACCCCACATAAACTGCATCGCTATCATTATTATTAGCAGTATTGTAATAATTGACTTTAGTTCGCCAGAAATTAGTGCAGATGGTTTCAAGCATTTGAACCGATCACCTTGCCATATGCTGTAAATTAGAAAACTATATATATATACCCATATAGTACAGCGTTCTATTGTTTATCGAATGTTAAAAAGGTTAACTCCAGAAATTTTTTGGTTGTTACTCTTAATTACCTAGATAGGAAAAGTCACTATCGTTATAAAATAAAATTGAGTAAGCTTTTAACAGTTTAGGAGATATACTTAATTCAGTTAGGGGAGGCAATTTTGTACCTGAGATGGGTCATTTTAAGAAGCCTTCTTTATTTTGCTTTAAAACTTTTTTTATTTATTTTTTTTCGAGAAAGGAAGAAAGAAAAAAAAAACGAAAGAAAGAAAAAAAAGAAAATAATTGGCGAATAAGCAGTAACAATAAATAAAGGCATGACTTTTTTAGGTAAATGAATGTACGACGATATTGAAAACTTTCAACTTGTTGTTGCACAGGCAGTTGTTTACTTCCAACCAAGATCTACACGGGTTAAATTTCCTTACTTGAAATTCAAGTCTACGGAGTCTTAAGAGACTTTTTTATACTTTTTTTTTCCAACTGGATCTGTAGCTACCATCTTCTTTTCCCTTTCTCACTCTCATTTACTATCATTTACCGCTCTTTTTTTTTTTTTACAACCGTTCCTTTATATAAAAAAAATGAAACTCAGTTTGCTATTGACAGCCTTGTCGTCGGTAGTTTATACTACCAGTGCGTATTCTGATTTTGAGTTCGGTACCCTTATTAAGAGAGATCATGGACTTCCTTACAGTACTCTTCCTTCCACCTCATGTACAGCACCCACTGCCTGCCAAAAGATTACTCAGCCAGCCACTTGTAGATGCAGCACTGAATTGACTACTTGCGAAAACAGTCAAGGTCAATTTTGCTGGGGATCATCAAGCTTAAATATGACTTCCTGTCCATCAATCCCTACCGCATGTGCATCATCATTCTTAGGCACTACACCTAGTTGTTTATGTAACTCTCAGAAGATGCTCTGTGTAGATAGCCAAAACAACTATTGCTATGCAACCATCACTGGCACTGGATCTTCTGCTGTTGCTTCTGTAGCCGCTCTTCCCTACGCCGCGCCATCTGCTGCTGCTTCTTCCTCTAGTGTTGCTGCTTCTGCTTCTGGTGCTGCCATTTCAAGTGCTACAATTGCGAACCCTAGCGCTAGTAATGAAGGTATTTCAGCAAACCCAACTGTAGCCACGTCTGGTTCAGAGCTGTTAGTCAGTAAGTTCTGGGTAGTGGCTGGTTTTACCGTTTTAGCATCAATTGTCTTCCACTAGTTTTTTTGTTCTTTTTTTTCAAAAAAAAATAATAATAAAATATAAAATAGAGTACTACATATTTATATTATGTAGTACTCTATTTTATTACCTAATTTTTTTTTATTTCTCCTTATTTATTGTTTTATATTATGTATATTACTTTGTTTAGTATTTCATCACTTTCTTTTTAAGATTATGAAGGGAATAATATAAACTGGAATTGGAGTTATACAGTCTAATGTACGATCTAATATCACAATGGTTACTAACATTATACTTTAGTTGCGGAGTGAAACATGTAGTTGCATTAAAAGCTTGTTCCTGCCAGTTTCAAATATCCCAATTCGCGGACTGAATTAAATTTGTGTTACATTCATTAAAAATATGTACTATCAAAAGCGAGCTTCTTAAATATTTCGCGTACTACTGAGCGTGTATATCAGCTATTAAGCATTATAAAAAACATACATAAAAATAAACAAGTATCAACATATTATTATATTGTTATATAAATACGTAAATAAACGCATTCTTACTTTAATTATACAAACGATAATTTTTTATTTATTTCAATAGTTACGGTTGCCATGGTTATCAAGGTTACCATGACAATAGGCTTTTTTCTTTAAAAAGGAAAAAAGATCAAATGTTTGCCATAGAAAAAAGAAATCACTCCTCTGTATATTTTAAGAGCCCGAATGTGTGACCTTTTTCGGGGACCCATCAAAAAGAAAAATAGGTTCTTGACAAGCAAGCCATTTTTTTTTATTACTTTATTAACAATACATAATGGATAATACCCTCGAGCAAGTTCGCGAAAAATGTGCACTTCAACTTGAAATGTATCAAAAATGTGTTGAAAATTATCCCCACTCCTGGGACAAGAGTTGCATGCAACAGAAGAAAGCATTAACTAAATGCTCTGAAGAAAAGTAACGTAAACCTACCTTTTTTTTCTTACACTTGCTTTTTTTTTTTAATTGACCAAACCAAATTTAACTTAGTGTTGGCATCCTCAAATTTGTAAAGCAACATTGCACATTGCAAATCAATGCTTATGACAAATGCTTAACTGCTAATCCCGAAAGTCCTCATGATTGTGTCCAAGTGTTGAAGGAGTTGTACTTCTGTACTGAGGCTGCCTCTATTGCTTACCGTGAGGAAGAGAAGAAGACGGAAGAGAGTAAAACTCAAAATGAAAAGTAGACTTATAACTTTAGATTTATGCAATTTTTTATTGTCATTATATAATTATCCTTCTTTTTAAAATTCTTTTGGTATCGAATGAAATATACATAGTTCTTTTTTTTTTAAACGTGAATATCTTTAATTCCTTTCTGGCTGTATGTTTCCAACTGCTTCTGTCCCTTTCTGAGCATGTATTCTATTGTTGCAAAATCTGATCTTTTTATGTTATGTTCTTTAAACTCTTTACGAATGAATGCATGAAAACGAGGTCGAGTTTCCTTTTAATAAGTTTTAAAAAAGTATTGATTATTATTGCTGTTGAGGCAGGAATTTGTATTACTAATTTTGATTTACCAAAGGTTTTTCGCGAGCAGCTTTGAAGCATTTTCTATAGAACTGGATCACCTCATTCTGTAATCCTGAGCGTTTCAATGGTGCTGGCATACACGGGATACAATAATAATTTTGATTTTAAATGAAAGAAAGATTGAAATAATACTGAAGACACCCTTACCTTTGCAATATATTTCTCTACTTCCTTTTTTGGTGATTGTGACGTGATTCGCGGGTCTTAAAAGAGCTATATTGTTCACTATCACTCTCTGTAATCCTTTTCCTCTCTTTCGCGTAATGCATATTTGATTATGGTACAAGCAGATCATTTACATATAGAGATACTATGATTATATGCGTTATTATTCATATATTTAAATCCAATTCTTCGATTTTAAATGTCAAATTATCCATTGCTTCTATTTTGACTTGTTTTTATATTTTATTTGGAAACTGCTACACATGGTAGCGAATATTTATAAATTGCCTAAGGGAAAATTGGATATTTACTATAAAATACGCCAATTACAAAAAGATATAAAATGTAGTGAATTATTATCTTAAAGGCACGTCAAAAGAGGAAAATCATGAAGTAAACTTGAGTTGACTTTCTAGCGTATAGAGTTAGTGTTTTCTTTCGTAGAGTATATCACTGTACATAATAAATAGATACCAGTTTTAGCTAAATGTATTAATATCGATAATGAAATATGTTTTCATAGTTCAGGATAAAAATGATATGAAAACAGAGTGAGATATCTTGTACAACTTTTAGTTACTTGAGTGAAGTGCTATGTGACTGTCGTTTTCCAAATTGGTCGACGAGTCGAGGTGGTATTGTTGAATGTAGCTTGCACACCAGTAGAGCCTTCTCTTTTTCGTGCATCTCCTTGTGGATATCGATTATTAACATGGTGCGTTATATAAACAAGAGGATTAATCAAATTAAAAAAACGGATGGATAGATGGATGGATGGATAGATGGGCGGATGGATAAATAAAGAAATGGAATAAAGACAGATCGATTTTAGACGGATGAACTAATCGAACAATTTAATTAATTGAAAACGAATTATAGGCCCCCACTAAGAAGTCCACCGGCAAGAAGGTTGCCCCCGCTCCTTATCCTCTCAAGGGTAAGCAGGCCACCAAGGCTGCTTCCAACCCTTTGATTGAGAAGACCCCCAAGAACTTTGGTGTTGGTAAGTTTTACCGGTGTTCTATTTATATATATATATATCTATTACCATGATTTTTCCTATTTTTAACTATAATTTTAATATATTCATATTAATTTTATAGGTCAGGATATCCAGCCCAAGCGTGATGTCTCTCGTTTCGTCAAGTGGCCTCACTATGTTAAGCTTCAACGCCAAAAGAAGATCCTTTATCAGCGTTTGAAGGTCCCCCCAGCTCTCAACCAATTCACCCATGTTTTGGATAAGAACACTGCTACTCAACTCTTCAAGTTGATGCACAAGTACAGACCTGAGAACAAGACCGAGAAGCGTGATCGTCTCCGTGCTGCTGCCGCTGCTAAGGCTGAGAAGAAGGAAGTCGCTAAGACAGACAAGCCTGTTGTCATCAAGTACGGTATCAATCACATCACCGCTCTTATTGAAGCTAAGAAGGCTCAGCTCGTTGTCATTGCCGACGATGTTGACCCCATTGAATTGGTCCTTTGGCTCCCTGCCCTCTGTCGTAAGATGGGTGTCCCATACTGCATTGTTAAGGGTAAGGCTCGTCTCGGTACTCTTGTCCACAAGAAGACCGCTACCGCTCTTGCTTTGACCGAAGTCTCTGAGGCTGACAAGGCTGAATTGGCCACTCTCGTCTCTGCTGTCAACACCAACTTCACCGAGAAGTGGGAAGAGGTCCGTCGCCACTGGGGTGGTGGTATTATGGGCCCCAAGTCCAACGCCAAGATGGCTAAGCGTGCTGCTCTTGCTGCTAAGGAAATTGCTGCCCGTCAGTAAATCATTTAACATGTGTGCGAGAAAGCTTTTTTCTATTTTTTTATTATTATAAATAAAAATAAATAAATTCAAATTCAAAATAGAATTTCTACAAGAATTATTACTATTAAAAATATGAATTGACATGCACAGCACATTGTACAACCAACAATAAAAAATATGCATAACAGCGGAAAACGGATTTTTTGAGATTCCCCTCTTATTAATTTCTTTTTTGGTTTGATTTCATTTCATTTTCTTTATTTCCTTTTTCTTCTCTTTTACATACTTTTTACATATTTTCATTATTAATATTACTTCTGTTTTCATAATCACTTTTATTTATTCTTTTCATTCTTTTCATATCCTATTTATAATATCTAACAAGAAAAGTACTTTTTCTTTTAATAATGTCAAACTTAATAAACAATAATAATGAGAGAAGATCGTTGTTGGTTTCAAGAGGGAGCATTGTGAGTAGAACAGTAACAGCAGCAGCAGCAGAAAACATTAGAAGAAGATCTACTCAAATATCAGGCAGAACATCTAAGCACTACCCAGTTTCTATATTCTATTCAATGGCTACTGAACAAGACTGTGAAGTTGATGATGAATTGGCTCAAGGTGAAATCTTACTATTATTATTTATTTGTTTTGTTGAAATTAAAATTGAAACTAATTTGTGTTAATTATTTACAGCACAAAAAGTACTCCGTGACATTAAAAACGATATATCAATTCAGTCCAAAAACAACTTTATGTTGGAAAGAGATGTAAGGTTTCTTGATTCGAGAATAGCTTTACTTATTCAGAATAGAATGGCAATAGACGAGGTAAAACTATTCATCTTCGAGTGTTTTATATAAATACAATCTTAACTGTTAATTCTTGGCTAACATTATGTTTAAAAATAAAAGCAAAACGAGTTCGCTTGGCACCTTGAAGAACAGGAAGCAACAGGTTTAGATCACTACCCTGACGAAAGAAAGTTGCAGCAGTATGGAAATCTATTCTTTCTTTTGCAGAGTGAGCCGCGCTATATTTCACTCCTCTGTAGATTAGTGAGTCTTTCGGAAATTGACACTTTATTACAAACAGTCATGTTTACACTTTACGGAAATCAATATGAAAGTAGAGAGGAAAACTTACTGCTCACAATGTTTCAGGTAAAAATTAATTAAAGAGAAAGAAAGAAAGAAAGAAATTAACTGTCTTATATTGTTCTCTCCTCTATTTTCGTTTTACCTCCCTTTTCATATCCCTTTTCCTTCTCCCTTTCGTTTCCTTTCATCTCCTACTCTTGTATTGTATATATATGTTCCTTTAGCGTGTTCTGGCGGCACAATTTGAGGCTACAGTCGATTTTGGTTCACTATTAAGAGCAAATACACCGGTTTCTCGCATGTTAACAACCTACACCAGAAGAGGTCCAGGTCAATCCTATTTAAAAGCCGTTTTGTCCGATAAAATAAACGAGTTAATTGAACATAAAAATCTCAACTTACAAATTAATCCTTTAAAAGTAAGCAAACTGAATACATATGCATATATACAACTATATAAGTATATATATAAATGATCAATCAATCAATTTTTTTCGCCTTTTTATGTAAATAGGCATATGAAGAAATAGTACAAAAACTCGAACAAGAAAAAGGTGAATTACCCATTGATTTTCCAAAGAGTGTCACCCCAGAGGTTGCCGAGTCAAATCCGCAAGTACAGGCTTTAATTAAACCTCGAATAGAGACGCTTGTGAACATTGCCAACCAGTTTCTTACGACAATTATCAATTCATTAGATCAAATACCCTATGGAATCAGGTGGATATGTAAACAGATCAAATCATTAACCAAGCGAAAATATCCAAATGCCTCTGAAAGCGCCATCTCATCATTGATAGGAGGTTTTTTCTTTTTACGCTTTCTTAATCCAGCCATTGTCACACCTCAAGCATATATGCTAATCGAAAGTTTTCCCGATGCACATGCAAGAACTATATTAACACTCATTGCAAAAATGCTGCAAAATCTTGCGAATAAACCAACATATTCCAAGGAAACTTACATGATACCAACAAATGCGTTTGTGAGTCTCAATAAACAGCGTATTAGCAAATTTCTTAATGATCTATGTGAGGTAGGGGATTTTTATGAATCTCTTGAAATGGATCAATACATGGCACTCTCACGAAAAGACATTTGTATCAGCATCACACCAAACGAGATTTATAATATGCAAACATTGCTGGGTCAGCATATAGATAGATTAGCACCTGATCCAGATCATCATTTACGAGTTCTACTAGATACTGTAGGTCATGTTTCTCCTTCTCAGGTACCAAGACGATTAAACAGACCCATGGCACTGACACTAAGTAGCCGATGGGAAACGCCTGTACATGATTCAACAACCTCTCTTATGTCGGACAATAGCATCACCCAAAACGATATTCATTATATGGAAGTGAAGTCTATCTTTGTACAAATCATTCGTTCTCTTCCTTATTTACGGAATCATCCATTTGATTTACTTAAAATCGCAAAATTAGCAGGCACATCCAACGACACGCTATTAGTAAGTAAAGGTATCAAAGTGCATGCAATGTTATTGGAATTGGAAGAGGCCAGTGTTGTTACCAGAAAAGATCAGTATCGATTACTAGTACAGGAAATCAATCAGGAATTGATTCATCTAGGAGACCTGAAGAAAAAAGTGATGGAGGAAACAGGTTCTCTTCAAATCGTATTTAAAACGATTCAAGATCATAACAACTATCTAACAAGTCAACTTGAAAGTTATAAGGCATACTTACAAAATGTGCGTATTCAAAGTGGTAGACGGAATAACAAGTCATCGTTTGGTTTGGGTGTCATTGAAAAGAATGCTCAGTCGGCTAATGCAAATCCACCTGTTTCAAACAACCACAAGAAAAAAAATAATTCGACCAATCAACAACCAGGACCATTTAAATTCACACATCAACAATTGGAAAAAGAAGGTATCATCGTTGAATCTGAAGTACCTGAATACCGAAGAGCCAATATATTTTTAATGGTACAATCTCCTGTCACCGGTACTTTTATCATTTCACTCCATTATAAAGGTCGTGAGCGTCCTATTCTAGAAATAGATTTAAAATTAGACGATTTACTGGAAAAACAAAAGGAGAACATTGCATTATTGGATTTAGAATATATCAAATTGAGTGTGACTAAAATATTGCAATTATTAAACAAGTCCTTTCAAGGAAAAAGCAGGTAATAACTATCTAAACGAAATATTGGTTTTATGTAAATGATTAACTG
>VCJD01002576.1:18989-31888 GCA_024140245.1 Backusella tuberculispora | reverse complement strand
TTTTTAAAAAAAAAAAAAAAGTACGGGTATTATCTAGAATATTTAATAAATGCAACAATGTCATTGTATAATATTGGTATGACTAAATTACAAATTGAACGAAAATTCCTTCCTCCGAACGATAGGAATTCGTTTGAATTAAGGAAGTTGTTATCAGTAGTAAATTGTTATACAAGTCTCATTTATTACCATTCTTGGTACTGTTATATGGTCATTGGCAGCATGATTGATTCGCCACTTCAATAGCAAGGTAATTTAGTCAGCATACACCTTCCTAAAGGAGGTTTTAAATATGATTTTCACAATTTTCATAATCACGGGTGTACGAAGTCGATTTCATCTTTTTCAAGATTAAAGTTTAATTACAAAATGAAATAGATTAGAATAACTATTATAATTAATAGACAGTTGACATATGGTATCGGGATTCTTCAAAATCCTTAATTTGTTGAGCGTGTAATCGATGATGTCTTGCACCATTCGATAGTCTTTTTGCATAAGCATTAACAATATATGCAAAATAAATCTAACAAAGAAAAGGGAATCATTATATTAGAAAGATAAAGAGTAACTTGCTATTTTAAACTATGCAAATAGTGGACTCAGTTTACCTGTACAAGCTGTACTATAAAAATAACAACTCCAAAAGTGACGTTAAATAATTTCGTTATGTGTGCACAATCACTCTCACTTGCTGCGTGCTCTGTCAGTAAGCCGGGATATTTCACTGGAGAATAAAAATCTGAAGTTGATATTTTAACAGGTGTAACATCTCTGTGAGGATTAAGAGAATCAACAAATCCAATCACTCTACATGATTCAATAGAGTGCGGTGAATTAGTCGTCATTAATACTAGCGATATAATATAGATCAATGCTGATAAAAGACAATTGATCCAAACAATAACACTAAAAGCTTTTGCAAAACTTCTTGATCTCTAAAATCAATATAAGCATTAGCTACAATCATATATAAAAAATTCGTTATGTCGAACTTACAGTGCAAGATCCAATGATGCCCAGCAGGCCACCCATACACACAAATATAGAGAAGAGCAATCCTATGTAGTACCAAGCTATAGATTTCTGTCCTGAATAAAACACAGAGGCTACAAAAAGTTTAGTTTCATTTTGTGCTACCACATTTTTTATCTCAGCATAATAAAGTCGTAGAGCAATACCATACCATTTATTCCTACAAAGCCAGTTGCTGTATAGATTAGGTACGCTACCTATAGTTTATGTCGAGTAATTATTGTTGTGATTATTAGCTATTTATTAAAAGCAAAAATAAAATAAAAAATAAAAATCTTACGAAGAACCAGATGGCAATGAAGAATGTACCCAATCTCAGTGGAATGAAACAGCAGCACTTTTCAAGCATCAAGCTCATTGTGAATTATTAGATTAAGACTTAAAGAAAGGCAAACAGAAAGTAAAGCGTACTGAAATAAAAGCAGCAGGATCAGTAATAAGAGGATATAAAAACAAGGGATAGAGGAGAAAGGGGCAGTTCAATAGACAAACAATTAACACTAAAAATAAATAAGTTAAACAATCTGACTAGTAATAGTTACCTTATCCTTTCTACAAATACCTTCTTGTAGCATTTCATTAGAGACTAATAAAAATAGGTTTTCACTAACTAAATTATGCTTCATTTTTAAACTCTTTCATTTTCTCTGTGTGTTTGTTTTTTCTTTTTTCTAAAAAATCGTTTGTTCCTGAAATCAGTAGTGATCATCGAAGTCTATTAACATTACCTTTTCTTTTGTAATGTATGCAGGTTACTGTACATGAACGCACAACTCCTAACTCAATAAACTTTGAATCTAACCATTGCGTGCCTCTTGTTCCAACTTTTAATAAACTTTGTACAACTTGGATAGAGTCTAATATTTTCAAGTTCATCTCTTACTATATTCTTTAATGAATTGTACATCAACTGTCAGTTTATCTCCTTTGTCATTTTTTCTTTTTCTTTTTTTTTCATACTAAAAATTACGTATTAGAATGCATATAAATGAATGCATATTCATTTATAATTAAGTGTAAATTTATGATAACAAGCAATTTCGAATGATTTTTCCGAATGTCTCAGTGTCGTGGTAACGTTTTATTAAGAAATAACACACATCGGTGTTGTAGATGAAGCACATTATGTTATATTAATCCAAAACTATAACTTATAATCGAATGATTAACTGATGTACCATTGGTTAGTGTTTATTAATTTAGTACAGTTTCTTAAATCGAGAAGAAAATTTTTAATGTGGAGCGTTTTGTTTCAAACACTGATACAAGAAATTCATTTAAGAAAATCAATATATATAAATATATAGTTCTTATTTATTTATTTGTTAAAAAAAGATCATTATATTATAAAGAAAAAGGCACGTATATAAATTAACTGTCAATATACGAAGTTGGTTGAATGATTACGATTATACTTTAAATTTAAAAGTTACCTGGTAAGTATCCAGCAGTCTTCATAGATGTTTCACAAAAAAGGAAAATGAATGATTGTCTGGAAATTAAACAGAAATATCAATTTCCAACTTGACTAATTTATGGAAATCCACTTTATAATCTGTAGATAAAAGTCTTACTTAATCATTAATAACATCAGTAGGTTATTTTTTATGCTTATATCTACTGATAAAGCAGATTCAATAAAAACTTGTATTATACTATTCTAAATGATTTTTTTAATAAATAAATATAAACGAATAAACATAGCATTAAATTATATTAATTTATACTGGTGCAAAAAAAAAAATACAAAAATCCATATGATATAAGAGATAAATATAAGTTATAAATATATACTAATATTGATAACAACGATATTTGGGATCAGAAATGATCATGTCTTCGTTCCAGCCAATACATTTCCAGCAGTTAAAAACATTGCTTGGATCATATTTCTCCTTGATCTCCAGTAATTTTTCGTAATTGGGCAAGCCCCAGAATGACTCGCGCCATAGTGGTTCAAGAACATCTGCTTCATTCATATAGACACCTCCACCAGGTGTGATTTTTCTCAAATAGTTAGCAGCATCGCTTACTTTTTGAGAGCCTTTTCGTTTTATAAACTCAGGAGTACCTTGGATCCATCCCGTTGTAAAAATGACATGCCAGACGGAGCTTCTGAAAAGTGGTTGAACAGAAGTTGCACGATCATCATCTCTAGTATTGATAGATGTGGTGGCTAGAATCTGAGTAGGAAGGAAAAATGACAATGGTCGAGTCACTTTAGCTCCTTCAATAATGGCATCAATAAGTGTTTCTATAGAAGCATTTGTAGCAAAGTGCTCTTGCGGGATCAAACGGGAAGCGATGCGGGCTCCATATCCTACTATTTCAGCATTAGAGTGCATTATATCCATAAAAAACTTGTAGAATCCGTCAACAGTCATGTGTTTGTATTCTTTTTTCGTATATGACCAAGGCTTACTCTCAAGAAATTTAGTAAATGGTTCCCATGAGTCCTTAGCTTCTTGTTCTGATAATAATGGGTTGGCATACAAGAATCCAACAGCACCACCATAGTAATAAAAGTACCCGCCCCAACCTTCAAGAGCCCAACGTTCGGAATGACTGGCAAATTCAAGAAGCAGTTTTTTCAATGAACCCGGTGCAGTGCAGATTATTTCGGCATAATATGCCTGTAGTGTTACATGAGGATGTACACGCATTGTTGCCTCAATAACAACACCAAATGTACCACCTCCACCACCTCTTAAAGCCCAAAATAGATCAGAATGTTGATACTTATTAGCAGTAACAAATTCACCATTGGCCAAAACCACTTTAAATTCTAAAACATGATCCACCCCCAAACCAAAAGCAGGAGATAAGATTCCATGACCTCCTCCTCCGAGCCAGCCACCAACCGCACCGACACCAGCCTGTGCGCCACCGACAACAGTAACACTATGCTCATCAGCAAATTTGTAAGCATCAAACCATTTAATACCTGCACCCATGGTGATGGCGGAAAAGCTAGTATCTTCTGGACTAGAACCCTCAGGCTGAAATTTCTCGTTGTACTTCATATATTTAATATTATGTGTCCATATGGTAAGTGAATCCGGTGACGTGCTTCTTCCTAAATAGTCATGTCCAGAATTCTTTATGTTCAAGGCAATTTTTCTTTCTTTAGCAAATCTGATAACTGCGGCGATATCATCTACATTTGAAGAATCTAAAGCATATCGAGGTAGTGCACCTTGAGAGCATTTATTTCCAATAAATGAAGTTTGCGGTAAAGAAGGAAAAATAGACTGTAATAAACAACCTCCCTCATCACCGCATGTTTCCCAGTTAATATTTTGCATAGTTCCTGCGTAAGATTCACGATGAAGGTCGGATACAAAGCCCTTTTGGTATATACTACATTTTTCTTTATCTTGTGATTCACCACTATAACAATGCTTTCCTGGTGGAACAACGTTGATAATGTTCCCGCTTAATGTTCGATTAAGTTCTTCCCATTCTATCTGAGTAGGCCAGCATGTTGGATCTAAAGATCTACAAGATGAATAAGACTGTTGTATAGCGTTAACAACTGCAGTTGATGCGCAGGTTAATATGAGTATCAGATTTTTCATTGATTCTCAAAAATAAAAACGAAAGAAGGCCAAGAAATAAAAAATTCTTTAGTTGCTGGTTTTATACCGTGGTTATATATACAAGTTTTTTTTTAATAGGCAATAAACAAAACGGGAAGATTTTTAGACAAGTATTAAATTGTATATAATTGGAAATTTCTCGAACATACTCAACTAAAACAGGCCTATTACCAAAAAGAGAAAAATAAAGTTTAGTCATTTCTTTATTGTCAACCCTATTTTTTTTTGTCTAATTCTCCATTGTGATACCATCAGGAATATTATATGATTATCGTGGTGAGAAATAAATAAAAAAATATTATGCAAAATCTTTTCTCCTTTTATCTGATAGTTTCTTTCTGTTCTTTACTACTACACTTTATATTGTAGCTTATATATATAGATAAATTGATTAGAACCATGATCTGAAAAATTGATTTCATAGATTACCTATATAATTCTGTTTTATTTTTGCTATTTTCTATTTACATAATATTATATAAACGCGTGCTATAATATAAAGTGTAGTAGTAAAGAATAGGTATATACGGAAAGAAACTATCAAAGAAAATAAAATAAAAGAAAATAAAAGAGTTTACATAATGCTTTTCATTTACTTTTTAGTTAACGAAGATCACAATACTCCTACCATACTGTTGGCAGTTTCACACGTGACTTGAGTAGCGAGAGAGTGCACAAGTGAACTAGGCTTCCTTTTCACTCTTTAACAACTGATCCCATTAAAATATCAAAAATAACTATATAAAAAAATATAGAGTTGTTTTTTCCCTTTTCTTTCTCAGCTAATTAAAAACAGCTCAGTTATGTGGAAACAGAAAAAAAATACAGTTTCTACAATTATAAGATAAAAAAAGGAAAAATAGAGAAAAAAGAAGAAAGCGGAGGTGGTGAAGCAGAAAGAGAGATAGAGAGAAGGATTAATCCAAAAACAATAATTTGTTGTTACATTTTGTATAATTAAATTTGTAATGGTATTTATCATTGCTAAAGTTCAAAAAAAAAAGAAAAAATCCTGTCTCTTTTGAAAGTGTGAGAAAGATGTATAAAGAAAATGTTATAAAAATTATGTAAAAGAAATATAGATTTAAAATTTGACTATCTTTTAAACTTCACACAGAGTATATCTACGCAAAATACAGACTTTATCCAGTATTGTCAGCCCGGATATATAATTTAACCGGGCCCATGTGTAAAGAAAAAAGACAGGGTCGTTTTTTCTTTCTTTTCCAAACCGTTATTCTCATTCTTTCTTCTTTTTTTTTCTTCTTTTTCTTCTTCTTCTTTTTTTTTTTGCTTTTCATATATACCTATGTTAGACGAATATTTCCTGGATCAAAACCTTTCAATCGAAAATGATCGACTGGAAGCATCCATTCAATTTATATCCGGATCGACAGTACTTATTCAACCACCTTTAGCGTCTGTTCCACTACCAGCTAAACGTCACCAACGTTGTAATTATTGTCTTTCTAAAGCACAGCTGCAGTGCTGCTCTCGCTGTAGATCAGCATATTTCTGTAGTAATGAATGCTTCCGAAACGCATGGCTTCACTTTCACAGAGTGTTGTGTGAACCACAAGAAACAGATATCTATAAAGATGTAGATGCGGATCGGTGGTTACTAGAAAGAACCGCCCTGACGTTACATAGTCACAATCGTCTGAATAAGCAACATTCGCATTCTCACTTGCCATTTGCCATTCACGCGCTACAGTCACACTCTTCCAGTTTGTGTATCCCAGCGGAGTCTAATAAAATCAGCCCCACAGAAGCAGTTCATAAATTTTTGGAGCCATTTGACTGTCAAATACCCCTGGATGAACTTTCTGTGCTCTGGAAACGTATACAAATAAGCGCTTTCCCGATTTTAGATCCCGAGAATCACTTGGAGCAAGTTGCAGTAGGTGTATTCCCTCTCACATCGCTTTACGTCCGCCACTCTTGCCGTCCTAATGCAGCTGTAGTTTACAAACAAGGAGTCCAGCATATAATTGCACTTGAAGATATAGCTCCTGGAGAAGTCGTCACCATTTCATATGTTGATCTAGGATTGACAAAAGAACGAAGATGGAAAGAACTAAGAGAAAGATTTGGAGTCGATTTTCACTGCGATTGTTTACGCTGTAACGGGGAGTTATCGGGAATAGATGATGTTTTATCCAAAGGAGAAAAACTTGGTTTATCAAAAGAAGATGGTATTAAATTAATGAGTGACAGTATTAAATCCTGGAATATTTTACAAATGGCAAAGATGGCCGAACAGCGTGAATCTGATAGCTGGTCCCCGATTCAGGTGCTGGAACCACCTGAATTTACACACTTTGTAATTCGATTAATTGCACCTGACATATATTACCCAACCATAGATTACAAGAAGCGGTACAAATATAAAATATCTCTAAAAGAAAACAGAATAGGTATTTTAAAACGCCTGCCTAGCGCTCTATCTGCTCTTTCAAATGTCCCACAAGTCCCTTCCTTTTCAGAAGCATGTATTACAGCTGCCGAAGAACTGTTACTTGAAAGAATAGCACAAAACCGATGGGTGGAAGCCTCTAGATGTGCCCTCTATCTCTTTATTGTATACCGTATTCTCTATCCTCCTTTGCATCCTAAATTATCGTACCACATCCTTATCCTCGCACGATCAAGCTGGAACGCTTTAGTAGAAATGGAACTTATTGGAGTAAATAAGAAATTAGAACGAATTTATGCAAATGGTGTTAAAAATTGGATCGAAATCGGTAAAGATGCTATTGAAGCAACATTTGGAAAAGGAACAAATTTATGGAGAGACATCATTGAGCTTCAATGGGTGTATAATCGCGAGCAAAAAGTAAAAGGCATTAATTAGTTTTCATCTGTATTCCCATCACCATTGTTCTTATATTCTTATATTTATTCATTTTCGTTTTTCATTTTTTTTAATGTATTATAATAAATACTTCTGTGTATTAAATTAAACTCATGATTGAAATATAGTCTCGATAAATTTATAAATTTGAATAATTAAAGATTAAATATAGACACAGATTATATCTTCTTTAAGTCTTGTTATTAGTTGAAAGGAACAATACGCTGTAATTTTAAACCGGTTCTTGTTATAACAATAAAACTGAGAACATTTCAAAAGCTTTTAGTAATACAGTTTTTTTCTAGAGATCCAATTGACTTGAGATCCAATGTCATTGTATAACGGATATGATATATGAATACTATATATAGAAGCAAACGGAGTGAATAAGTATTATTTGCTGTGTATGAATTATCATAATAAGCCTAATTGTTAAACATATATTTTCTTTTAACACAGAGATGAAAATTTATGACATACTGTGTGTATAATGGTTAAAATTGGTGATTAATATGTCTCATTATTTTGTAACTCAACACAATAAAGGTTTAAGGAGCTATTAATCACTTATCTACACATTTCATTCAATCTCCCAAGGTGTCCTTTTTTTTTAAAAATATATATATACATATATATATATATATTTCACTTTACAACAATATACTCTACTTTCTATGTTTGTATTTAAATCTTTGTTTAGGATTAGAATGTTTCGAATTAGTACACTAATTACGTTACTTCTAAGATCAAAGGAGGTTAGGGTATTCACTAAAAGCAGCTTTGATCTCTTTTTTTTCCCGCATTCTGACTGGTATTCATCTTTGGTACGTGTGTTACAGTGGTGCTTTAGAAAATGTTGTACCAAAAAGTTTATCTCTTCAAACATTTAAAGGCAGGTCATAAGTCTGTATCTTTAAGTAATTATAATGAAAAAAATATCCACTTGCTTTAAATATTCTATGTTTAGATTTACATCATGGTATTGATATTACTAATGTTTATGCAGTTTACACTGGCCAAATTTTTATCAAGAATTTCCATCAGTCACGTGATTTGTGTCACGTGCTAATAGAAGTCCTGAGTGCGTGTATTTCCATTTCTTTCTTTTCTTTTTTTCTCTTTTTTTCTTTTCTCTCACTTTTTTTTTAGACTTCTAAACAGAATACAGCGTGTTTGCGAACAATGTAAGGTTCTATCAATTGATAAAGCATACACTGACTAATATTTAAAAATGGATTGAATAAAAATTAGGACGCAGACTCTTGTACAATCTGAACGAGTGGCGTCAACGTCATTGCTGGTGCCTCTCCAGAGACGTTGGCATTTGTACGTTTGGCCTTTTGCCAGTATTTTCTATCCTGTATTCCTTTATATTTACTTTTATCAATATGATACTTATATTGGTTCTGAAGAATGGACTTTTGTTATTTTTGGAAGTATACTCACTTTGCACGCCATGACCTTTTTGGTATGCCAGTGGAGTGTTGATATCAAAGCACTTTTTACTTGTGTCAAGGTGAATACTATTTTCATTCTCGCTTTATTTTATTTTGTTTTATTCTATCTTATTTTTATTTTCATCATCATCATCTCCACCATTATTATCATTTTCCTCATCAATGTCAAAACGGTCATCTAACCAAAAAATATTGAATTAGGAACCTGATGTGCTCAAAGCTAGTTTGATCAAGATTGTGCCTTTCCGTTACCAGGGTAAAGGATCTATTATTGAATTGGAACACGCAAAGGTAAAATGATATATTTTTAAGTTGATTTTAGTCGATATTAATATTTTACCTTTTTTTTTTTTTAAAAAAAAAAGGGTCTTGATGGTGGAGAGGATGAAATTTCTTTCCTTTTCCAACAAAAGAAATTCATCTGGAACAGTGACAAAAAACAGTTTCAACAGCTTCTTTATCCTTGCGATCTTAACAAGGTTGTTGGAACCTATCAAAGTACAAAGGGTTTGATTACTGAAAAGGAAATCGAATTACAAACACATCACTACGGTTTGAACAAGTTTGAAATTCCTCTACCCACTTTTATGGAACTTTTCAAAGAACACGCAGTCGCACCCTTTTTTATATTCCAGATATTTTGTGTAGGTCTTTGGTGTCTTGATGAATACTGGTATTATTCATTGTTTACCTTGGTCATGTTGGTTGTTTTTGAATGTACCGTTGTATGGCAGCGTCTTCGTACTATCGGTGAGTTCCGTGGTATGAATCAAAAACCTTATCCTATTTATGTTAAGCGTGGAAAGAAATGGATTCAGATTCAGAGTGATGAACTTTTACCTGGTGATGTTGTTTCTATCGTACGTACAAAGGAGGATCAAGGTGTTCCTTGTGATTTGGTAATTGCTGATGGTTCTTGTATTGTTAATGAGGCTATGCTTTCTGGTGAGTCTACTCCTTTACTCAAGGTAAGAGTTGTAACACAAATTATGATAAAATTGCGTAGTAATTACACACATATATATATTTATTTTTATTTTTATTTTTTTCAAAAAAAAAAAGGAATCCGTTGCTCTTCGTGACGCTAATGAGGAATTTGATTTGAACGGTGTTGATAAGCTTAATGTTCTTTATGGTGGTACCAAGGTTCTTCAGGTTACTCCACCAAAGGATGAAGCTCCTCCAGATCACGGTTGTGTATGTGTTGTCGCACGTACAGGTTTTGGTACAGCTCAAGGTGAGCTTGTTCGTACTATGATTTTCTCTACTGAGCGTGTATCAGCCAATAACTTTGAGGCATTGCTCTTTATTCTTTTCTTGCTTATTTTTGCTATTGCTGCCTCTGCTTATGTCTGGCAGAAGGGTGTCGAGAATGACCGTAAAAAGTCAAAGCTTTTATTGGATTGTATTTTGATTATCACATCCGTTGTTCCTCCTGAACTTCCTATGGAATTGAGTTTGGCTGTCAACAGTAGTTTGGTTGCCCTTTCAAAATACGGTAAGTAATAATAATAATAGTAATAAAAATGGGGCGGGAGGAGAGTCGGAAGAAATGAAATTATGCTTTGTAATTCTAAATCATTATTACTATTATTATTTTCTAGCCATTTTCTGTACCGAACCTTTCCGTATTCCTTATGCTGGTAGAGTTGATGTTTGTTGTTTTGATAAGACTGGTACTTTGACCGGTGAAAATCTTGTATTTGAAGGTGTTGCTTTTGCAGAGTAAGTAATATTTGTGCATACTTTAGAAAAAAATGAACTAATGCATATGATATAATAAATAAATAAATAGTCAGGCTAAACCTGCCACTGAACTTGCCAAGGCTACCGAAGTTCCTGATGCCACCAAATGGGTTTTGGCTAGTGCTCATGCCCTTGTTCAACTTGAGGATGGTGTTGTTGGTGATCCCATGGAAAAGGAGACTTTGAAGGCACTTGGATGGGAATTAGGAACTCATGATATTGTATTCCCCAATGAAGAAAAGAGAGGTCATAATTTACAAATTCGCCGTCGTTATCAATTCTCTTCTGCATTGAAGCGTCAATCTTCTATCTCTGTTTTGAATCATCCCAGCTTTTCTGGCCCCAAGACCTTTATCGCTGTTAAGGGTGCTCCTGAAACACTCAAGACTATGTATTCCAATGTACCTGAAAATTACGTTGAAACCTACAGACACTTCACCAGAAAAGGTAGCAGAGTGTTGGCTCTCGGTTATAAGTATATTGAAAAGAATTTGTCCTTCAATGAAATCAATGATCTTTCTCGTGATTCTGTCGAGTCCAACCTCATCTTTGCTGGTTTCATCGTTCTTACTTGTCCTCTCAAGGATGATGCTATTTCTGCATTGAAGGAATTGAATGAATCTTCTCATCGTTGTATTATGATTACTGGTGATAACCCTCTTACTGCTTGCGCAGTTGCCCGTGAAGTCGCCATCGTCGAGCGTGACGTTTTGATTGTCGATCGTGAAGAAACCAGAAAGGATGAATTGGTTGTATTCCATTCCATTGATGAAAGTTATCGTCAGGAAGTTGACCCCGCACAACCCTTGGATCAAGCTCTTTTGGACAAGTACGATATTTGTTTGACCGGTTCTGCCATGACTCAATTCATGGCCAATAGGCCCAACATGAACATTTTGCTTGAACACACCTGGGTATATGCTCGTGTATCTCCTTCTCAAAAGGAGTATCTCTTGACTGGGTTAAAGGATCTTGGCTACACTACTCTTATGGCTGGTGATGGCACTAATGATGTAGGTGCTTTGAAGCAAGCTCATATTGGCGTTGCTCTTTTGGATGGTACACCTGAAGATCTCAAGAAGATTGCTGAAGCTCAAAGAATTGAACGTATGAAGGCTATGTATGAACAACAAAAAAGCATTTCTGCTCGTTTCAATCAACCCCCTCCACCACCACCACCTGCCATTGCTCATCTTTATCCAGAATTTGCTGCTCAAGTCGCTCAGCAACAGCAACAAAACTTGACTCCCGCTCAGAGACGCCAAATGGACCAAAAGAAGAAGATTGAAGAGGCCACTCAGAAAATGATGGAAGGTATGGATATGGAAGAACCACCAACCATTAAGTTTGGTGATGCTTCCGTTGCTGCTCCTTTCACCTCTAAGCTCCGTAATGTCGTATCAGGTACATTTTCATAATATATAATATGTAGATAAATAAGTTGCTGATTGCATTTTTTTATATAGTTAACAACATCATTCGTCAAGGACGTTGTACTCTTGTTGCTACAATTCAAATGTATAAGATTTTGGCCTTGAATTGTTTGATTTCCGCCTACAGTTTGTCTGTCTTGTATTTGGATGGTATTAAGTTTGGCGATCTTCAAGTCACCATCTCTGGTATGTTGATGGCTGTCTGTTTCCTTTGTATTTCAAGAGGTAAGCCTCTTGATCGTCTATCCAAGGAACGTCCCCAGCCCAATATTTTCAATCCTTACATCATCTTGTCTGTCCTCGGTCAATTTGCTATTCACATTGCTTCTTTGGTCTACATCAATGCCCTTGCTAAGTCTCTTGAGCCGTAAGTGATCTTTTTTTTTTAAAAAAAAAAACAAGTAAAATGGAGTGAGAATAATTGCTAAATCGTTTGTTTAGTCCAAAAGAGGTTGATTTGGAAGGTGAATTTGAACCTAGTTTGTTAAACAGTGCTGTTTATCTTATCCAATTATCCATGCAAGTTTCTACTTTTGCTATTAACTATCAAGGCTATCCTTTCCGTGAACGTATCCAGGATAACAAGGCATTGTATTATGGTTTGATGTCCGTTGGTGGCGTTGCTTTGGCTGGTGCAACTGAAATGTGGCCTGAAGTAAATGAACAACTTAAGCTTGTTCAATTCCCTGGCACTTTCCGTTACAAGTTAACCATGTGTATGATTCTTGATTTTGGTATTGCCTATATGATTGAAAAGGGTACAAAGTTCCTTTTT
>VCJD01002572.1:0-19287 GCA_024140245.1 Backusella tuberculispora | reverse complement strand
ATGTTAGTTTTTTTTTTTTTCAGCTGCTCAAAAAAAAAACAACAAGACAATAACTTTGTATAATTTTTCTATTTTTTTTTAATTACTTTTTTTTTGATAATATTCACTTTCCCGAAGTAAAAAAATAAAAAAATTATGGTTACATGATTATTATTAGGAAAAAAAATGTGGGGGCTTAAACAAAAGAAAGAGGTGACATATTGTCCCTTGTTTCTTTTTTCTTAGAAAAGTGAGTAAAGGGATTAAGTAAAACAAGAGTACAAATAGATAATGGTTTTATAAAACCTTGTAAGCTAGTAAAGATGTTAAGATACTTAGATCAAAGCAGCAGCGACAGCACCGGCAACGGCAGCGACACCGAAAGCAGCAACGTTCTTGTTAGCAGCAGAGGCAGCGGCAGAAGAAGAGGTAGCAGGGGCGGCAGAGGACTTAGCAGGAGAAGCAGCGGCAGAGGTGGCAGGGGCAGCAGCTGAGCTGGAACCGGCAGCAGCAGAGCTGGCAGCGGCAGAAGAAGAAGCAGCAGGGGCAGAAGAAGCAGCAGCGGCAGAGCTAGCGCCGGAAGCAGCAGCTAATATATTATTTAAAAAAAGAAAATAAAGTCAATCATCTAATTTTCCGTTTTGATAGAACCAATTGCAAACTTACCAGAACCGGCGTTGATGGTGAAGAAACCAGTGTAAGAGACATTGGGGTTAACACCAAGACCGAAAGCATCTATTGCAAATAATAATAAAAGTCGTTGTAAGCTCATCAAATTCAATTCAATTCTTTTCTTGTTGTTGTTATTGTCTTTTTTTTCTCCTAATTCCAATTGCAATTATTCTATTCTATTAAATAAAATTGTTTTTAAAAAACTTACAATCGGTACCAGCGGTGGTATCAGCAGGGATGGTCCAGACATATTGACCGAGGGAAGCATCAACGTTAGTGGCAACGGAAGCAACGGGGACAAGAGCAGAGGCGGGACCCTTGAGAAGGTTGATTTGTTGAATGGTGGCAACAGCAGGGTTGTACCAAGCAATGGTAGCGGCACTACCAGCAACGTAGACGGTACCGGTAAGAGGGGAGCTGATGGAAGCAGTGGCTCCTTGGGCAGAGACAGCGGTGACGGCGATGGCAGCGAGGGCGGCAAAGATGGACTTCATTTTTATTATTTGTTTAGAGAGAGGAAGGAAAGATGAAAGGTTCAATTCAAAGTGCAGATAAAAATGATGGCCTTTTATATACTGATCAAGTGGGGGGTGCCGAAATAGATTGAGATTAAAAATATAAATTTAAAAAAAAAAAGTTCTCCCAGAATGGTTGGACAAACAGAACCGGGATCAACCAATCAAGTTCCAAATTAGCATTATCTTTATTTGTAAATGAGAGCACAAAAATTATTAGGATCTTCAATTCGTACCTGTGGAGAGTGCGTACGCACCATATTAAGATTGAAATACCTGGGCTATAGGATTACCTAAAGCCTGAATTCGATAGCATGCACATTTTATTTCGCTCATCAGTGTTACAGTACAATATAATTTATTACTGCAATAAATTGATTAATTTATCATTATACAACAATAAGAATACTATTTATTATTATTTTTAATATAATAATATAATATTTGATAACAATAGCAGTAGTGATATCATCATAATAAAGCGTGACTATAAATCCACAAAAATATAATCTAAAATGGTATGTGATTATAAAAGAAAATCAAAGTAATAACAAACAGTAAACAACAAATTATCCTCCGTCATAACATCTTAATAAATGGTTATGCAGCTTCCTTTTCTTTCTTTCTTTTTTTTTTTCATATTTCCCCTTTACCGTCTCAGTCACATAATAAAATGCTAACTTTAATTAATCATATGCTTTTTCTTAAAAAAAAAAGAAAAAAAAAAAGGGTTTTATGAATAAATGAATGATAGAATGGATATTTATAAATATATCAAAAAACTGTACTGCACGCACAAACGCTTATTTATTTATTTACTAGTTTTTTTTTTCATTATTATTATTTTTATAGTGGTGCTTGTGTATTATCCCCCCTTTTTTTTCTATTTTTCATTTTTTTTTTATTTTTACTCTCTCTCTCTCTCTTTTTTTTTTTTACACAAGTGTTTTATATTAAATACATAATACTAGACCTTTAATAATATTAATAATATTAAATACAACAACAACTTCAACAAGACGAATAAGTAAAGAAAAAGGAGAAGAAAAGCTTAATAGAAAAAATGGAAGTTGCTCCCAGTATTTCCACCACTTTGTCGTTACAGCGGACATCAGATGAACACACAGATGACGCTTTTCTCGGGGGAGAAGAGTTTACAGAAGAAGATGTTTTACCTTTTTTATTACAGGCACAAGACATCATTGCCAAACTGGAATCAAGAGTTGTTGAATTAGAAAACGATCTCTCTGTAAGAAAAAAAAAAAAAGATTTCATTTTCTTAGTAATACCTTTTATTTATTTATATATTTATATTATAGACTATACATCGTAAATATGAACATGATCGTAACGAGTGGTTAGTCGGACTCTCACAAAAAGATCAATATATCCACCATCTTTCCAGTAAACTTCAAAAGTTAGAATTTAATAGTAAAGAAACGATTGTCCTGTTGTCAGATTTAGCAGATAATAAGAATGTTCAAGATGAAGTTCATTCTGTTCTCAGTCTGTGCTTAAATTATCTTCGGAAGGCACAGCAAACGGAAACACCTGCAGTTCCCGTACCGCTATTTCATGATGTTGAAGAGGATTTGGAAGAGGGTGAACTAGAACGCAGACAAGCTGCACTTACCGAGTGGAGGAAGGGGGATAATATACCTGATCACTCTTCGACAACAGATCCAGCTTGTTGGACTATACCGGACGAAGAAGAACCCTTGAATTTAATGGATGGACTGGACTCTGCATCCTCCTCTCATGTATCAGATCGTACTGACCTCGATTCTGTCAGACAGGATGAGACCCACCCTCGCTTCTCTACTTCAACATCGATTTCTTCAAGCCTACATCATACACCTACTCCTACCGCTAACCCACTTTTCTTTTCTTCGGCTTCGGCCTTGTTGGATGATAGTCATTTCTGTACAAATTGTAAACAACTTTTAGCTCAACTAGATCAACAAATCGAACAAAAAGCTTATCTGAAACGTGATTTAAGTTCACTTGCTTCTGCACTTGCAGAAGAAGAATCACTTCGAGCCACTGTAGAACAGGATAAGGAAGCTCTTGAAGAAGATGTAGAAGAAATCACTTCATCCTTGTTTACCACTTTAAATCAGATATTGATGGACGAAGTAACCGATAGAGATGGTCTAGTCAAACTTTCTCGTGAGCTGAGTGGAAAACTTGATTTTGTATTAGATGCCTGGGACCTGCGTGATTCTCGCTTGAGACAAGTCAAAGATCTACTTATTCAACTTGATTCTGCTGTTCATCAAAGCACAAATACTAGTGTCACCATTTCTCGCCGCTACTCTCAACACCCAGATCAGAGACAGTCCTTTGACGGAGATGAAGATGAGCCACTCTCTCCTACTGTCACTCGTTTCAGTTCAACTCGTGCAAGCCACCCCCTTCGTTTCTCCGTGAATATGGATGACTCAATCGTGCACGGCCATCGTCGTAGCAGAAGTAACACCCAAAACCGTACAATTCGTATTGATGGTTTTGTGTTTTCAGAGTTTCAGCAGCATGTGAAATCCCTGGGATCTCCCACTGCTGCAGCTGTTCCCGCCACTGCTTTCTTCAAACGTGTGATGACGGAAGATGTTGAACCCTGTTTGTTTTTCCAATCACAAGTTGGATGGTGGAAGTCACCTTGGTTCAAACGTAAATTGTTGGATGCTATCTCCAGAAATAAATGCGAGATCCAGAGCTGGAATGGCCACCCAGCCTTTTCCTCTTCCGTCTTTTCTACTACTACTAATTCGTCTTCTGCCACATCCATCACAACCTCTCCAAGCACAAGTCATATTAGTACTTCATCCAATAATAATCATATACAGCAGCAACAACAACCCCAACCAATGCCACCAAAGACGAAATGTACATGCTGCAACTTATTACGTGTGTGTGAATTCCGTATGCGTTTACCTGCTCCGTCATCTTCCGGAAAAAATAGACAACAGCCTGCACCTGCACAACCTTGGCTCCCCATTGACAGATTCTGTCGTGACAAACTAGTTGCAGTATGTGACTTTTACAGTTTCATGTCTCACCTCAAGCTACTAGTCAACTCATCCTCTGTGCTAAATCTCTTTAAGCAAGTGATGCTCTATAGACGAAAGATGACACTAGCCAAAGTTGGCTCTGTTGCCCTTTTTGAAGATGATGAAGAAGAGAGACCAGCTTCTCCTTATCGACGACAAAGCTCATCAAGAAGACAACGACAAAAAAGGGAAAGTATTGTTTTGGATCACTCGGGCAGTGGAAGTGATACTGCTAGTGTAGTGAGTGTCAGCGATATCCAAGGTTTAGAAGGTACCGCTGGACAAATCATTATTGTTCACTAAAAAAAAAAAAACAAAGAATATAAAGAAAACAAACATACCCCACCCTTTTTTTTATCCTTATTTTTTTTTACCATTATATGAAGGTGAAAAAAAGAAACGCTTATACATATATATTATTTTATTTTTCTTTTTTGTGTACTTTTTTTTTCTATTTTATTATATTTTGCTCTACATGTATATTTCTCCACTCATTTTTATAGTCACATTCCTTTTTTATTTGTCCACCTTTTAAATGTCTTTTCTTCCTTTTACCCTCTTCTTTATTAGATTAATCTACGCTACGTTTTTTCAAGCAATACCTCTCCCCTTAAATTCCCTAATTCCTTGTCGAAAAGACTGTATACATATGAATAGCAAAAAAAAAACAAAAAAATAATAAAAAATAGAAAAAAAGAAAGACACAAGTGCTTCCTGCAGTTATAGCGTGCGCTGTATTCTAGTGTTATATTGGTTTGTCATTTGAGTTTAAACTCAGAAGTATTATTTTACTGGCAAGGCATAAATGATTGTGAAACGTCAAAATACAATCATTATTCAAATGAGATAAAGTTAAAATCAGCTGAAATAAAGAATTGCTCTATTCTCCCTCTCTCGCTCTTTTTTAAAAAAAGAAAAAGAAGACTAAAATGTATAGGAAAATCAATTATATGTATCACACCAATAAAGGCATCTCAGTGATCAGATAATGATTTTTTTGTTAAAAATAAAATAAAAGATAAAAATAAAATTTGGGGGTGGTACACAAAAAATACAAAAGATACAAAGGGGTTTACCTAAAAAGTTTTAGATAACTTTATTTGGCTAGTTATTAAAATAAATAAAAAAAGAAAAAAAACCAAAAAACCAAAACGTAAAAGGTAAGAATAAAAATTCGATATTCATTCTAGTTCTAGTTATAGACTTAAAAAAATGAAAGAAAATGCAACGTTAATATTTTTTTTATTATCAAAAAGCTTATATTCCTCATTGTTGGCTATTTTGTCTCCATTGTATTCATATACTTTGGTGACAACATAAAAGAGTTATTGATACAATAAATAAATAAAAAATGCAAATGAAAGAACCTAATTCGTCGCTTGGTTGAAAATTTTCATTAGTGGTAATTTCTTTCCAATAGAATTTGTTACTATTAAATTGGATCTGTTCAATATGTCTACTTGCTAATAAAGGTATCTCCATTTTATCATTTTCTCCAAATAACTTGCAGCTAAATCCAGAAAACAGAATACGTGCGTACCATTCAAATTATCAATAAGATAGTAACATTAAAAAAAAATCGAAAAAAAGAATTGTTGAACAAACAGTATGCTTGTACAGTATGGCATGACATTTTAACATTCAAAAGCAGTGCTCTCGTTTTAGTTTTCTCTTTTTGTTTATTTGTTGATTTCGATGACGAAATAACAATGGGATGTTTTTTTACTGCGCTCTTTTTATTGGCTCCATTGTTTTACTTGAGAATTGACCTTTTCCCAAAAATTTAAACATTTTATCGTTCTTTATTGTCATTGTTGGATATTCCTCAACCGTGGTAAAAAAAAAAAAATAGCCTGAAAAATGAGTTTCTGGAGTTTTTTGGTGTCTTGAAAAAAAAACACATGGTGACACTTACACCTCGGATGTAACTAAAATAGAAAATGATCCAACTGACTCTGTTTACGATACAGCATCATAGTGTCGTTTTGTTTATATCAAATAAAGAAAAGGGGAAAACAGGATGTAAACATCGATTTTAAACTTGATGTATATAAACTACTCACACAAGAGAATAAATAAATTCTATTTTTAGTTGGTGTACATTTAAATAGAATTATGTATTTCATAATTGTGGTACAAAAAAAAAGTAACAATACAACACTAATAAGTATCGTCTTTGTCTTGTTCTTCTCTTCTTTTTTTGACGGAATAATAATAAAAAAGAATTGCAATAAGCTTGTTCATATGAATAGAAGAAACTAGAAATAAATAATTACATTGTATATCTTATTTAAGTAAATGATACCATTATGGTCTATCAAAATATTAGCATCTCAAGCAAAATATTTATTGTACAAAAGGTTTTTTTTTTTGTGACTTACGGAATACGGGTTTATGGTTACCTTGAGCATGTGCCATCACTTGTCTTACCTGTCCACGGAGACTAAACAAAAGCTTACTTTTAAAAGCTTTTGTAACAAGATTCATATAGATTATAAAAACAACGCTATCATTTGATAAATACAGGTTTGTATAATTTAATCTTGGCATATTCAATAACAAAAGAAAAAACTTTAAAAAGAAGGATATACATATTTGATGCTCCTTCCTAAAAATAAAGGATATTTACGAGGCTTTTTTTTCTTCTTTCTTTTCTTTCATTGTTATTGTTATTGTTATTGTTGTTTTTCAAAAAAGGATTGTGCCAGATATATCTTTATCATTACTTTTGGATATTAATATCCACTCCTTTTTTGTTTAACTTTTTTTTTTTAAATAAATAATTGAATGAAAATATCGTCTGGTGATATTCGATAAAAGTAAACTTTGTGACATCTTTCAACATCAATTGCACTACTTGAGTAAGTGTATCATGAATAGAAAGAAGATTTAATATATTAGAATATTGACTACTTTTACTTAACACACAGATTCCATTTTATAAGCTACTTTTTGTTTTGATTTTAAAAAAAGATTGTATGTGAGACAATATTCTTCTGCATAATCGCTAATCACGAACAGCAGACTCTTTTAAGAAGAAAAAGACTCCGTTCGTGAAACTTCATGGAGATATAATATACTCAAGCCTTGGTGTACATTAAAGTAATGTCAATGTCAAGAAGAAATAACCACAGTTACAGAGAATCTGCTATACTCTTCAAAAACCAAAATGCAATGAAAAACCTCACGTTCCATACCCTTTTCATCTATATTTTTTCTGTACTTCGATTATTATGTAGCTAGTAATGAACCCAACAAGTAGCTTGAGATGTGCAAGATAATATCAAATAAATTTCTGTTAATGACAAATGTTGAACATTGGTTTTTCCAAACGATTTACGTATCATATTTTTTTTTTGCGTACTCAATTTTGCTTAAAACGCGCAAAAAAAATTATGATACGCAAATCGTTTGGAAAAAACCAATACAGCGATGTATGTGTTTTCAAGTATACTAAATAAGCTCCTCTCGCTATATTACAATATAGGTGGTTCGTTGATCTGTAATTATAGCTCCGTTTATTAAGTCGCTTCCAAGTTGAATACTTTGATAGAAAAAACCAAAAAAAACATCAATATATCTTGTTCTTCGCTATTTAAATCTTTTTAGGTAAAACAGTATTTGCATTGCTATAGTTTATCCCAACCTACCATCAAAATGGGTCATTCATTACTAAACTTAAGAATGAATAGACATCAATTATTACGACTCAAATTTGACTCGTATTTGTAACTCGAGCTCAAAGTGTACACATAAAAAAATACGAATTACAAAACAAATTTTAGTTTGAGTAAAGCACAACTTAGTATATATCACTGAAATACACACACACACACACAAAAGAGTAAAAAAAGCTCGTTCTTGTAATTTTCAGATGAAAACTAGAGTTGACTTGATCAGATTTTTACAGATGATTTTTCTTATTTTTATATCAAGGAGAGTTATTCTGTGCAATAACTCGTCATCAAGACTTGATAGATAACCTATATCTGCATTTTTAGGGAAATTTATTATGTCTTATCTATGTGAATTTGCATGTCTTATACTTTGTATCTAATGGTAATTTATAATATAATTCTACTCATATGAAGATAAAAATGTCTTTGTTTATGAAGGAATCGTCACATAAATCACAAATCAATATTAGTGCGAGTTCATATTATTTGAAATGTTGATATCCTTTGATTTACCTATTGCGTTCAATGTAACGTTGTTAAAATGATTGAAGCAGGTCCATAAACAGTTAATACAACTGCGGAAGTGGTGGAAGAAGGTTCAGAAGCATTTTGGGCGGTTTGTGGAAGGAGAGAGGGGAAGCACGCACTTGCACCACCCCAGTAAATGCTCATTCAGCTGTCATTGAACCATCTTCGAATCCTATTTTTCAGGGAATATTTATTATTGTTTTAGTCGAAAATACTAAAATATATATTACTCGCTCGCGTAGTTAACCTCAATACCGTTTTTTCTAGCTAGGTATTGTTATAACACGAGCTAGTCTTTGACACAATACACGTCGATTATCTGTATATATATATATATATGAAAGGGGTTCCTGTTTCGTCTTTAAAGTGTACGATGAAATACTTTTATTGAAAATAACTTGATTTATTAAAAAATGGCTCGATTAATATTAAATATTCCTCTTGGTATAATACTTGTATTTTTTCGTTGGTAATTTTGATAATGTGAATCAATTTTTCCACTGAGTAATTTTGTAGTAATTCACATACTGTCATTTTATTAATTCCTCGAAGGGACCATGTCTGTAAAAATACCTGCTATTTCATAAGCTTGCAAGTCATGTACATTTTTTGAAGGAAAACACAATACATAAAGCCTTTTTTTTTATGAAAGATATATTACATACACCAGGATTTATTTCGGAAATCAATGTTAGTATGACATTCATTTTAAATTAAACCTAGATGTTATTAAGTATACCTTCTGTACTCAATCGAAATTTCAGAAGAATGGCCAAACTTTTTTTTCAAACGATATTGATAGTTAATAAAACGTTATATTTAATAAGATAAAAGCTATTTAATGTTGATGTAATACACTCACCTTGGGATAAGAACAAACCTTTTTTATGAAATAAACCAATGTGATCACTGTCTTTGAAAAACAAAACTGTGTTATAAATCTTGGATTTTATATACATAAACACTACTTTATTTATACCTTTTATTAAATAACGTGCTTTTTTTTTTTGAAAGGGTCCAAAGCAAGCAACGGCTATTATATAGGCGAGAAAAGTATTTGTCACAATGGCAAAAGATTTTCAATATTGCTGTAACTTTTGATGTTTCTAGTGTAACACTACTGGCAAAATTACTGTAAATTGGGAGAATACAGTCCAAATTACAGAATTGACATATTTTTCTACAGGAGTTTTGTAATTCCTACAGATACTGTCCGTAAACAAAAACATGGAGGTTCTTGTTGTCTGTAGAACTATAGTAAATTTACAAACAAGCCTGCCACTCTATATATTTTTCACAAGAATAAAGTAAAGAAGAACAAAAAAAAAAAAAATGAAAAAAGGAGAAGAAGAAAAAGAAGAAGAAGAAAAAGATGAGAAAAAAATAGCCATATTTATCATTTCTTTATTTCATTGTTTACTTATCTAACCAATCGATAAATAAAGAGCTTCCTAAAAACGCTTTATTTGTACTGGTTTCTCTCCTGTTTATCATTATTAGTTTATCATGTCATTTTGAAGATATCATTTATCCTTACATTTATGTACAAAAACATTATGTATATGGTTTTTTTATATATCTTAAATACAGCATACGGAACAAAGAAGGTGAGGTTGTATTATTGAAATAATAAAAGCAGTAATAAAGTAGTTTTCAGGATTTAATTAAGGAATACATAGTAGGTATATTCAAAAAAGAAATAGCGAAAGCTAGACCTTTTATTGTTATTTATCTTCTCGTGATTCACAATAAAAAATATTTTTGCATGAGCTACTTTTTTGAATTAATTTATTTAGAAAAGTAATTTTGTTTATTAAATATCCTTTGAGTGCCGTTTTTCAAAAGTCAAGCTGATAATATACCCTTTTCAATATGGCTTGTTGTTACTTAAAAAGAAAAAAAGCATCGTTTTATGAAGAATAAAATTTTGTCAATTAGAGACTTAGTTTTTGTGTGTACCTCATAAAAAAAGAGAGGGGATACTCATCCATTATATAGTAAAGTAGTAAGTAAATCAAAAGGTAGGCAAGCATCAAAGGTACATAAATATATACCAATGGGTTACCTAAAACGTCCATCTTTGTGAGCGACTTCTTTACAATACCTTATAGATAATAGCTATCTGTTATAAATTGAGCAAAGTTTGTTCTTGATCGTATAGTAACAACTTGGGTTTCTAACTGGTAATATCTTATTCTTCGAAAGTGATGTCCTATTCTGTCAGGTGATGACAAAAGACAAACAACACCAGATGTAAGTGTGTAGTCAAAAAACCCTCCAGGTACGTCATTATTAAAAAAGTATAAAATCAATAATGATTAAACATATATATAAACATACTAGATATATTCGACACTCCCAATTCAATTATCATTTAGCACAACAAGATAAAATTAAATGGTAAATGTAAAGTCCATTGAGAAAATAAATGTCTTCCCAAAAAGGAAAGTAATCTTATTGAGCTTTTGGGCTCAAAAACGTGGTGCAGCCAATCATTTTATTTTAGCCAAGCGAATATATTTCTATTTTAATTAGGCAAAAACACTTTAAATACAACGATTTATTTTTATATATTTTCGTTTTTTCTTTTTTCTTTTTAATCTTTTAAGAATATATACACACAAAACAACCATGACCTATTTTGACACTCTTACCCGTTCCTACGTTGATGTTGATATCTCCAATGGTATCGATACCGCACAGTTCCTTGAAGCTACTGAAGGCGTTGTTAAACTTTTTGGTGAGTAAAAAAAAAAAATGAGAAAGTGAAAAAGTTGGCGTTTTTTTTTTTTTTTCTTTCGCGATGCTCGCCATCATCATCACCATTTACTTGTATACTAATTCACATAACACAGACTTGCTTGGTTCCTCTGCTTTTTCTGTCGTTCAGAAGGATATGAACGGAAATATCGCTGTAAGCTTCACGATTTTTTTTTACTTTTTTATAAAAAACAATATACTAATAATTATTTTAGAAAATCAGAGATCGTTACAACTCCAACCCTGCTATCAACAACACTCTTCAAAATTTGATGGCTGCCGAAGCACCTGAGAAGAAGCGTGTTGCTACTGAAGGTCTTCTTTGGTTGTCAAGGTAAATTAATAATAAATGGGGGGAGTTTATTCACATAATTTTTTTAACAATTCGTGTTACATTAATTAGAGGTCTCGACTTCACTGCCCAGGCTTTGGCTCGCAGTTTGGAAAGCCCTGCTGAAGAATTAAACGTTTCTTTCACAAAGGCTTATGAAGCCACTTTGAGAAAGCACCATAACATGTTGATCCGTCCCGTCTTTGGTGTAAGTATACTATTAATTTAATGGAGAAAAGGGAGATAAAAGAGGTTATAGACTGAGAGAGAGAGAGAAATATATACGCATTCATCAAGAAGGTGTTATTAAATATATACATATATGTACATTTATCTTTTAGCTTGCTATGAAGGCTTGTCCTTACCGTAAGGATTTCTACGAAAAGCTTGGTTGTCTTACTGATGCCAGTATTGAACAAATGAAGACATGGCTCGCTGCTCTTCAAAACATCATCTCTATCATCCAGGGTGTTTTCGCTGCCAACCCTGCCTACATTAAGGGCATGTAAATAATATAAACCATAAAAAAAAAAATAGTTGAATCGAATAAAGTTTTGTTAAAATACCAATTGAACTCTATAATATATATATATATATTGCCTTTTTCGTTTACTTACATACCTATATTAATGAGTAAAAGTGATTGGGTTATTAAGAGTTCTTCGAAATCGTAGTGTTATTAAGATATAATAGGCTTATATTTGAAGTCACTGTACATTTAGAAATTCGGTATAAAGTAATAGTACTAGACGGATAGATGTCATCTTAAATTAAAATTAATCCTTGTTAATTGATACATAAGCTGTACTTCTTTTTTAAGTATGGTGACGGCTTGAATAAGGAGAAGTTGGCAAGCTTTCTTTTTTTAGATTAAAATGGTAATAATAATAATAATAATAATAATACTATTACTTGTAACAGTAATAAATACTTTTATTTATTCAATAAATAAATAATTAGCCATTTCACGACTTTTTTCAAAGTGCATCTATTCATATTACAGAGTTATAACATACTACCTATTTTTAATTTGATGACTTTTTTTTCTTTTTCTTCTTTTTTGGAGTATGTTATTTATCAAGGGGTAAAAAATAATTTTATTGTCTATTTCATCAACAAAAAACAAAAAAAAAATAATGGGTTTCATTTTCTTCTTTTTTTTTTCAATCTTTCTTTATTTTTACTCTTGTTTAGAAATGAAAAACACAAGCATAGAAAGACCGTTGTTTACTATAAGCCCTTTCAAAGTAACACGTCATTTAATAAAATGTAGGTATAAATTAATGGCTGAGTATACAATATTATAGATTTATAGCTCTAACATTTTTTATATATTTGATCAAATCTACTTCTGGTTGTTTATAAAAGCAATGAAAACAACCTCTTATTACATAGAAAAAGACTTGTGTTTATATTATGGTAAGTATCTTATAGTGGTGTTAAATGGTTCTCTTTCTATCGAATATACTATTATTCCTTTACTCCTATATTCTGACCGAAAAAAAAAAAGATTAATACGTTATTGACAATTTGGTTAGGTTTCCCAAAGCAATGTTTATATCTGCTTGGTTGCTTTTCAGAGATGGTAACTTATTGGTACCGCTATAATATAGTGCTTTTGCCTCAAAAATACATATTCCTATGTCTGAAACTAGCAGTAATTCAGGACCAATTGAGAGATTTCTTCACTTTATTCTTCTCCTCTGAATATGCATCAGGTACTGGTTTGATAAGTAAGTAGAATTTAGAATAAAGACTTGTAGGTGTACTAGTCTTCAAAGTCGTAGGTGGATGTCGTCATTTAAATTAACTATGTAGGACCACATGCTGTAGATGAGCACATACTCTCAGGTTCTACTTTACAATATTGGATATCATTTACGTCACAGGTTCATCCGCGAAGACAAAGGGCAAAACTCAAAAATTCCCTCGGTCCTGATTGAAGTTTATCACGCATCAAATAAAGTACTTTACTAAAAAGGCTCGTTGGTTATTCTTTGTCGGTGGGAGAACAATATCCAAGAGAATATGTTGCAGTAGCAGTAGCAGTAGCTATCCACAACACAGCAAAATTCTCTTGGTTTTGACGGCCTAATAAAATGCTCTGTCATGTTATGGCTTGTCTAAGAGCTGCTGTTTGGTGAACGCCTTTCTATTAAGAAGATATAGATGGTTCTTTTAATAAAATAAACAGAACTTTAAACACTGAAGCATTATAGTGGCGCATAGGAAATTTATTATTACTATATATGCATATGTATAATGTATGTATGCTAATTATCTGTTATTTATTATATGAAGGGCTAGACACAAGAATGAATGATAAAAAAAAAAAAGACAACATCGACAAGCTTCACTAAACCAACATGTAAAAACCGTATATAGCTTTATCTCAAAAAAAAAACCAATATATAGTAGTCTTGTCGCTATTCATAAATGAAGATATAAATGCATATTTATTCATACATTTATCTCTTTCTACAAATATAAGATATTTTGTCTGTATCTATGAATGTTCAGATTTTTTTTAATATTGATTTTTTTGTAAAAAAAATAAGAGAGGGGGATATATATTAGTTGTTTTTATATTGTTTCTGTCTACGCTCCACCTCGGATAAATAGCACTTTGAAAAAACTTCTATATAATAATTGGCTCCATTCCATACACTGACAGCAAACATCGAGACCAAAAATAGCGAGTGAAGCCAAAAACTTTTATAAAAAAAGTATGTCAAAAGACATGTTCCCATATTATACCAAAACTGCCAAACCATCAGTCCATAAAGTTTATATTCTTCACCAAAGACACCGGCTAGACGTTGAATAAACGATTTTCTTTTTGGTGACGATTTTAGCAAGGTGGTGTACGACGTTGTTCTCTCTCCTGATTCGACTTTTTTACCGTGCTTGATGACAACGATGATAAAGTAAAGAAACTGCCAGGCAATATAAAAACTGGTAGAAATACAGAGGTAGTTTAGAAAAGACATGGTCGGCATGTTTTGGACGGCTGGAAAATGCTCTGTTCGATATGTGATTGCGGACTCAGCATCCTTGTCGAGTTCGGGTAGCCATCGTAAGGTATAAGATACAACGGGTGGATATATATGGATAAAAACCGATGTCACCTTATCTAGACTGTGAAATACAAGAGAGTTCCTCCATGTGATGATGGCGAATGCGACTGGACCGTTTGTCAGAGTAAAGACGGCCGTGTATAGGGTGGTGGAAGATGGAAATACCCAAATGTAAAGTAAGGTCAGCAAATTAACGTAATAGCACAAATCGAAAAAGAAGTAGTGTGACTTTTTGGATCTGTAATTGATAAAGCGGAGTGTAATGAGGTAGGCCAGTTGGACGGTATAAAAGATTGGAATCCACTGTGGTAGGCGTGAGACAATGACAGGTGATATACATGCATTACTAACACCTGCCACAAACGAAATCTTATCTAATAGTCGTACAGTATATGCATCCTTACTGATCCGGCCACAAAAACTTGTATATTGATTAGCAAGTTGTACTTGGATGTATCGTCTCTGTATCTCCAATCTCCGCTTCTGTGTTCGTAGCCGGCTCTTGGTTAAGGATGTCCATTCAGAGGACTTTATGCTTATTTCTTTTCTAACTTCGTGTAACTGACCTGTCACTTGGTCAAGAACTGATGAGAGTAGATCTGTGACATCTATATAATATTCCCCCTCTATTATTGTCGAATTACTATCATCATTGTTACTCATGTATTTGTTTAGTGTCTCGAACTGGTCAGAATCTATTGATGAAATATCTGAACCTGTAGAAAACGTTTTTTCTAAAGGAACACGTTGCATGTTTTTTTTTTGTTAATAAACTTTAAAAAAAAATGAAAATGAAAATGAAAGAAAATGAGGAAAGAGTTCATTTAATAGAGAAAAAAATAAGATATAGAAAAAAGTATAAAGTCAACACCACTTTTATTTGTTTCATAATTCGGCGAAGCTGTCAATTTTCTAGTTTCTCAAAAGACACAGATTGAAATTCCGTTGCTGAATATATAAGAAATCTGATTGGATGATTAAAACATGACGCTACCAAATATGTATCTTACTACTGCTTTTTTTTTTTGACAAGAAAAAAAAAAGACCCTTTCTCTTTGTTATTATTTGATAAAATGACAGATAGTAAAAACAACGGAGAAGAGGTTATGATGGCACCTCTTTTTGGTGTACCAAAAACACGTCGAATTGAAACACTCTTAATTTTACTTTGGTGGATCGAGCCATCGTTTGTGTCTGCATTCTTTGTGTTCATGTGCTCATTTCCAATATTCTGGCCATTTGCCATTGTATACTTGATTTGGATGTACACCGATAAAGCACCTGAAAGAGGCGGAAGGCGTGTTGAGTGGGTTAGAAACCTTTCAATTTGGAAGAGTTTTGCAGAGTATTTTCCTGCTAAAATTGTAAAGGTAAAAAAAAAAAAACGGTTAGAGCTTGGGCCACAATGGATTACACAAAAAAAAATAACTCCTATATATGTATATATAATAGGAAGATGATTTAGATCCTTCAAAAAATTATATATTTGGTTATCATCCACACGGTATTATTGCAATGGGAGCCGTTGCCACGTTTGCAACAGAAGGAACCGGATTTTCAAAGCTTTATCCAGGTATCAAACCTTCACTGGGTACACTCGCCAGTAACTTCCGTATTCCACTCCATAGAGACTATCTATTGGCACAGGGTCTGTGCTCTGTGTCCAAAAAATCATGCAAGGCCGTGTTAACGTCCGGTCCCGGACGTTCATTGGCCATTGTCGTTGGTGGCGCTGCAGAAAGCTTGTTAGCTAGACCGGGATCGATCGATCTTGTTTTAAAGAAACGCTTAGGTTTTGTCCGTATCGCGGTTGAAACGGGTGCTAGTCTAGTTCCTGTCTTGAGTTTTGGAGAGAATGAAATGTTTGATCAGGTTAAAAATGATGATGGATCTTTTGTTCGTGTTTGTCAGAAGAAAATTCAAAAGTTTTTGGGTTGGACGATGCCTCTTTTCCATGGACGTGGTATATTTAATTGTAAGTGATGGGAAGGGTAGAATTTATAGAAGTGAATTTATATATATATGCGTGTGTGTGTGTGTGTGTGTGTGTGTTGATATAGAGATTTTTTATGGATAATAATGTTTTGGATAAAAAAAACATATCATATGTATGTGGATATAGATGATATGGGACTAATGCCTCACCGTTGTCCCATGTACATTGTCATTGGTAAATCAATTGATCGACCTGAAAACAAAACTGATAAAAGCTTTGATGAAGTGGTTGCTGAATACCATGCATTATATTTATCTGCATTACAGGGTTTGTATGAAAAATACAAAGATGTTTATGCAAAGGATCGTGTGAAGGATATGCAGTTTGTCGAATAATAACAACAATAATAATATCATAATGAACTGTAACAATAGAAAAAATGAAAATAAATGTAAAAGTATATATGTATCACGTAAATTAGCTACTTCATAGTTATACAGATAAAAGTTTAGTGAGTAAATTAATTGAATATAATTCAGTTAGTTTGTTATTCGCTGTAAGTTCAAGTATATGTTGTTAATAACGAAAATGATGATAGCGTTACAAGAATATTCACATTAAATTACATCTTGGAAATCATCTTGTCCTAGAATAAATAAAATAAAATAAAATAAAAATACGAAAACATAAAATTACTCACGCCAGCGGAAAAATCAATCATGAAAACCTTAAATTAAAAATTACTTGATTAAGTCATGGTGGAGTCAGACCTCTTGGATATAAATTTAGTGTATCTGAATTTGCTTAAACGAAAGCATACATATACTTCAAAATAAACACCAGTTGATTATTTGAGTGGATTTTTTTTATTGTTGGAGATGCTTGGTGGTATATAGCTCAAATTTAGAATATAAATGAAATTTCGAGTAATAAGCTTGAATTATTCTGGTTCTTTGTCGTGAGATGTATATAATACTGTGGAATAGCACATGGTCTATTATTATTCAAGATGTTTTCGACTGGGATGATGGAAAGGAAGGGAAGAGGAGGGGAAAGACTGGGATATGAAAGCGATTTTTTCAAAAAAAGAAATGATACGATTTAAGTTGGGTGTTGAGCCGAAGCACATGACAAAGGCATTCAAGAGAATTAAGGTAAAAGAAAAATATAATTTAAATCGAAAGAAGAAAGCAACTATTAAAAAAAGGAGAACGTACTATTTACTTGTTTGTTTGTTTGTCTATTTATTTATTTGTACATGTCCGAAAAGGCGTTTCTTTATATAATTAAACATGAGGTTGACTTATAAAATCTTGCAAGAACAAAAACAGCTTTTTTTTCATTTTTTTTTTTCACACTGGACATTCCCGTATAAAATTTACATTTTACTATATATTTCAATCCTTTTTCCCATCCCATTTCATCCCAAAAATCACAACTGAAAATGTCGGATTGAAATATACCAAAAAAAAAAAGAAGAAAAAAGAATAAGAAATTTATTTTTATTTCGCATAAAAAGAATAAATGGATCGACATAAAAAGAGGAGTATAGAAGTACGTGCTTATTTTATACACTAACAAAAAAACACGTCTATTTTTGGAGAACAAAAACAAAAGAAAATAAGCGTGAACACCTGACACGTCTTTTCAAGTGGTAAATTAGGAAGCACGTGTGAATTTGTAATACATGATTATTATAGCATTATATAAGCGGAACACACTATATATAAGATATACTTGTTTGATTGTATAAATAGAAATAGCGATTCCCCTCCTTAAACCTATTGTTGTTTGTTTATATAAGAGATGATGAAACAAAAAAAGCAGAAGTAAAGGTGAAAACCGGAGTCTCAAAAACACAGTGGATCCCATTCTGAAAAATACAAAAAACGTGGAGAAGAGGGTCTTACAAACCAACATTTATTTTGTGTACTCTTATTCTTTACATGGTTTATAATAAATTTATTATTATGATCATAATAAACAGTTGATATGATCAATGAAATAAAAAGCATGTATGTATATATTATGTAATAATAGTAATTAAATGATTTATAGTAAATTTTCACGCCTTAAAGAATAAAGTGAATTCTATATATAACATGACAACAATAGAAGTTGGTCACTTACAAATTAAGTAACTGGGCTTTGGACAAAGTAAGTTTAGAAACACATATCATGAGACTTTTTCAGAAAAAGAAAAAGTAAAAAAAAAAAGTTATGAGATGCATGCAGTTATAAGAACATAGTGTTTATAATATGTAATAAACTAATACTCTCTTTCTCTCTTTTTCTGTTCGTCTGTCTATATTTCTTATTCTCTATAATGTATGTATAATCATTGTATGTATATATAGATGTATAGAGCGATAGATGCCTGTATAGATGAATAGATTTAGACTTTAAATGTCATGTACCATATAGTATATATATTATATAATATATTATACATAGCATACATGATATATGGTCGTTAGTATTAAATTCTGTTTCGAATTGAACGATATGAAGCATATAAATTTCTATTTTATTTTAACATTATCATCACCATTATCACCATCATCATCGTTATTATTATTTAATGACAATAGTATAATAAATAACATTCATGATTTCAGAATACAATTTTCTAATTTGCTCAATAGTAAGAGCAAGAAGAAATATGATTGGAAAACTCATTTATTGAGGAACACAAAGCAAAATACATGTACTTTTTCACCTTCTATGTTTCCTTTTTTCGTATCTTTTTTTTTTTTTTTTTT
>VCJD01002571.1:0-10659 GCA_024140245.1 Backusella tuberculispora | reverse complement strand
TTTTCTTTTTTTCTAGGCAGTTAGAAATTTCTTCCCAAGCTGAGGAAAATCAAGAGAATATAATTGTGATATTTATGGGAATTCACTCAACAATAATAATAATAACAAAAATAATAGAATGAGTCTCGTATTAAACTCTTTATTAAAGTGGAGAGAGAGAGCCCATCATCAATATATCCGAAAGTAAAATAAATAGTAAAACTGAGTTATAAACTACATATAATGTAGTACGATGTAACTTGATCGGAAAAGACTATTTAACTGATAATGATATGGTAAATACCACAATAATGTTACAATGAGTTGTACCTTTAATTGAACGCAAGCTGGCAAATATTGAAGAGAATAATAGAATGTCATACGAGAAGCTTTCAGATATGGTAAAAAAAGTAACAAGTGACATCTCTGACATTTCAACTGGAAGAGCACCACTGCAAATAAATATTGAATGGCCACAACAAGGTTCTAGCAGTAGCACTCTGCCTAGCGCATCTATACAAACGTTGAGCAGTGATACTACTATATCATCGCCTTCTGCTACAAATAATACTACTGAAGTTCAGTCAACCACACAAGAAATGACTAGACCTTCATCTTCTACATCTCACAGGTTGAGTACAAATGTTTATACATTGACTGATTTGTATAGGGAATGGACTGAAATTTTAGGTGGTAATCATTCAGTAGTTTATATGAATGCAAATCATCCAGGTTGGTACTCTAGCCACAAAAGTTTCTATATGAGAAGACGTAAGATACCAAAATAATGCAAGCTTATGTTATTTCTGGTACAATAGCAGATACAATGCTGCGCCAAATGGATAATGTTTTAAAAGTAAGACTAGGTATTAAGAAAAGGTGTGGAGAAGAGTTAGTAATAGGTATTTTATAGTCTGCAAAAGGAAAATCAGCTATCAGTGAGTTTTGGAAAAACTCTGCTTCTATCGCTTCAACTTCTATTAGTTATGAAAGATCTAAGGTAACTTATATTATTGTTTTAGTTCGCGATTAAAAACTTAACTTACAACGCCTGTATAGTATCAATTACGTGGATAAATGGCCGAAGAGATTGTCAGTGAAGGCGAAAACAGAAGTAGAAAGAGACAACGAGTACAAGATAGGGAGTTGATGGAAGGCAACGAAGCAGAAGGTACACAAGATCATGGTGACACTGAAGACACTCCTAATAGTGGTGGTGAAAAAGAAGACGAAAAAAAAGTCGACGATATCTGGGAATCCTGGAGAACACTGTTGAAAACAATAAGGGAATCCACTGTTTTACCAGCCTTAAGGTAACGTAGTAATTTTGTGTTATTTATTCATGTATTTAATGAAAAAAAACATGGTTTGATATTTAGTCCTGAATCACACAATGTAATTTGGTGTGGTAAACAAGTTCTTCGCAGACCAGTACTCCCTGTAGACCTTTCCGAGAACTAAACAATCAAGTTTCAAATATCGCAATACAATTAGTCGATCGTGCTTTAAAACATATGTTATATGACGCACTCGATACAGTAAGTTGAAACAAAAAATGTTGAGAACATCACAACTAATAATTGAAGTGATAACAGAATAACAAAGAAGACTGGCTTGTAAAATCAAAACATTCCGAAACTACAACAGCGAAGCTCATTTAACTGCCAGAAGAGATTTGATGGCTTCCATTTTTAATATATTGTAAGTTGCATTAACATTCAAGTGTTCGTTATATAAGAAAATAACCACTTTTGTAGCTCTAATTTTTACGATGGTGCATCAGAAACCTTATCGTCATCAGAAAGCTGCCTGAGATACTACATAATCGATCCATTGTTACAGGCATGCAACAAGTACTTAAAGGACCATAACAACGACGTAACTTTTTATCCCGGAGAAATTGAACTAAAAGCTATGACAGTTCAACTAAAATACCAAGGGATCACAGATAAACGTCTTAAATACAATGCAGACGGTACAATTCTGTTCAACAGAATCCCCACTGAAATATTACTGTCTGAAGTATCTTCAGCATTTGCTGAAAATAACAAGGCTAAAACTTCTTTTGACCATTAAAAAGCTATGTTTGGCCCCCTTATGATGCTAAAAACAATTGCTAGAAAGTACGAATATGCTAGCTTTAATACTTTCAAAGGATTGAAGGTTCACTTCATCCACACCCGTAGTAAGTAAAATTGACAAAGTCATTACATGTTTCCTAAAAATCCTACGTAAATAGACCAAGCAATACGCCATTGGACAATGTCCACACCTTCCCCTGATTTGTTTTTAATGAACAAAGAACAAAAGGTGGACATAATGGAAAATTTCGAAGAAAAATCAGAAGGTATTATGCCTTTTATGACCTTCTCTATTAGTTTGGGGTATGTATACATCTTTATTTTTTATTGGAAAGTATGTTGAGGAAACGACTAATTTGGAAATCACACCAGGTATCGTTGGGGGAGACTTTGCATACCCCTTCAATGTTGAGTAGAGAGCACGAGCAAGTGTTGAGGGAAACCTCTTGCGAGGGTAGTACCAATGAAAACACCTCTCCTGCCTCTCTTCTTGACTTGGTCAATCCTGTCCTTGTTCGTTTAAACGAGAACAAGCATAAGGATGAGGTGGCTGAAGATGGCCCACAAAGTCCCAGTTCTTAAATGTATTTTTATAATAAATTTCATGTTCCATGTATATAAGCCACGTATACCGATCATTACTGATGCGCTTATATATTATAAAGTGCAATATAATTCACAGTGGTCAGACCGAGATAAAAAGAATTTAACAGCGTTGCGAATAATCGGCTAGAATTCATGCCAAGTGCTTTTGTAAAATAGGTTTAACGCTTATTAGTTTTTCATTCTGAAGATATAAAACGGGCGAGGGAGTGAAAGATTGTACGATATGTTTTAAGGATATTCAGCAGGTATGTTATGAGTTTGTCAATTTTATTTTTTGTGGGCGTGGATAAAATTAACCTTCAAGTATTTGAATGAATTGAAGCTAGCATATTTGTACTTTCTAACAATCAAACATAGCCTTGTAATGATCAGAGATAATTTTGGCTTTGTTATTTTCAGCAAATGCTGATGATACCGCAGAAAGTAATATTTCGGTTGAAATTCAATTATACATAATTGTTCCATCGGCGTTGTAATTCAAATGTTTATCAGTGATGCCTTGATCTTTTAAATGAACTGTCATGACCTTCAGTTAAGTTCACCAGGATAAAAGGTGACATCGTAATTATGATCCTTGAGATATTTGTAGTATGCTTGTAATTAAGAATCAATATTAGAAGGAATATAAGTTGTGTTATTCTCGACATTTTTGTTTCAACTTACTGTATCAAGTGCCCCATATAACATTTGTTTAAAAGCATAATCAACCAGCTGCATGTTGAATACTTGTAGCTTGACAACTTAATCGACCATTTGTACTTGCAATTGTGGCTATACAAGCATTTTCAATTAATTTTATAAAAGTGAAATAAGACAACAATGCAATTTACCTTCCATCCTTTATAGTTGGTACAGGTTGGAGTAATAAAAGTACAGTTTTTTCAAAACTCACTGAAAGCTGATTTTCCTCTTGCAGACTATAAAATACTTATTACAAACTCTTCTCCACGCCTTTTCTTTAAACCTAGTCTGACTTATCAAACACCTTTCATTTGGCGCAGCACTGTGTTTGTTATCGTACCAGGAATAATATAAGCTTGCATTATGTTATCTTCTACGACGCTTTGTTTTCGTTTCAAGTGGTGATGATGGTATAAGCTGCATGAGATAGACAAATGTGTTTCAGTTACGGTTATCAAACAGGCGATTAAGGCTTACATTACTAAAAGTTCTCTTTACTGAACACCAGTGCATATTCAAATCTAGACGTAATCAAATATTTTCACCTAAAGAAAAAAAAGTGTAGCATGTCTAACATATTAGTGCAATTTAAGCATTTGTTATTTTAAGCAGAGTAAAAGAGGAAGATGACAACTTTCCACTCCCAGCTGGGAACAACTGCAAGAGTCATCAAGCAGCGACCCAGTGTATGTTCATTTGATTTCGAATAGCATGAGGTTGGATTTTTGATTTGGACCTTTTTGGCAATGCAATTGATAAAAAAAAATGGCGGGAGAGTTTCTCTGATTGGTCGGGATATGCGTATACTGAGATATTGTAAGCGTCTTCACAATCTGGATAAATGAATTTCTCAATCATCGCAGTATTCACGGGCTCTATGTTTTTTTTAGGGCGATCATATATAATCCAGATGTATTTTCGTAAACAGATTTGTTCTTTTCAAGGCCACTTAACTCAACATATTTTCTTTTACTTCTGTGTACATTCTTTCATCGCCGTAACGAAGAAAAGCAATGGCCTTATCACCTCAGTAACCATCACCTCTTGAATTAAAAGTATTTTTGACGTTTCTGGTGTCAATGTTTGGATGGATGCTGAAAGGCAACTCCGGTTTTTCTGTCATTCTTCTCTTTAATCCTTTTGAAATATAGAACTCAGTACCATGTTCAATATTTCTACCCCATTGAAGAAGTTTACATAATAGCAATAAAAATTTCTGCTTTTTTCAAGGGCTGTCACATTTTTAACTTTTACGGCCTTTTCAAAGCATACATAAGAGCTGGTCTGGTTGCGATGTACTTTCCATGCAATAAAAATTTTCTCCTATAGTCGGCCCGTTCAAGGTCTTTCAGCTTAGACAAACGAAAATTACATGGACCACGTTATTCTATATCAAAAGAGTATTAATATAAGGTGACGAACCAGAATTAAGAGAGAAAAGTAAAGTAAAGTAAAGTAGATAGAGTCAAAAGTTTAATAAGAAATATAAACAATAGATTTTAGAATATTTAGGGTATTGATATATTTCAGTAAGATTATTTAAAATAAAAAATCAGGGTATGTCGAATGTATAATGCATTCAAAGGGGAAATCGAAATAACAATCAAGATCTTAAATAAGTAAACTACGACTTTTATTTTATTTGATTTTATAGTGTAAGTATTGCTACTATTCTACGGGGTTTCAGGATTGTTACTAATTATGTGAAAAGAAAAATAAGATATAAAGTGAGAGAAAAATGAAGTGATTCATGAGTATAACCAGTGTTCGCAAATCAGATGTGGAGAAACAGTGTGTGATAAATTAAAGTTAATTTAATTAAGTAAAAAAAAAAATAAAGTATTGCAGATGAGACCTTGCTGCAGAAGTTTGATCCAGGGTATTTTGATGTTCGAAAAATAATAAGTTTGAGATGTGCAGACGAGACCTTGATTTAAATATGTCCCAAAAATCGTTTCCTTTTACAGTGAAAGATAGGATGCAATTCACCAAACTTCTTTTCTGGATTCAAATTTACTAGAGCTAGTTGAAGTGTTCTTGATAGTGGTTTGAGATAAAATAACAGCTTCACTCGGGACCACTACTTCTTCTGGTTCATCTAGCATTAATATAGGCAAAATTGTTCAAAAAATTCCAATGGAGTCGTTAAGTAACGCTTTCATATCTTTAGTATGCAAATGTATAGTGTTCAAATTTAAGGAAACATTGGTGGTCCATAAGCAGCCTTGCATGATCTGTTAGGTAGTACAGGCAGCTGGCGAAAAGATGGTGGCCTCTAAGCAAACTACATGATCTATAACGAACTGTAGATAGATCGTAAAGGTATAATGATCCACGTCAAGAAGAAAGTAGTAGTTCTTGAGAAGAAAAAGGCCATGGCTTCTAATATTAAGTTATTTGTCGAGTCAATCTGGTGAAGTGGTGGTGGTGGCCCCGATTTACACCCTAAATCAATGCGTTTTATAAAGTATATCAAGTTAAATACTAAAAAAAAAAAAGAAATCAAAACGAAAGTTTCTAGATGATAGAGGCAGAAATTTGACATATTTCGTGTCCCAAACACCTTCACAGACCTTATTTTTGCAGTAAGATCTCTTCATTTTCCCTATATAAAATACATCGCCACATCCCTCACATGACTTTTTCAAAGCTGGTAAAGAATCCGTGTAGGGGCGGTATGGTAATATATCACAATTTTGTCTAATGGGGTTGGAATTTTTACTTTGAATTTGAGGAAGCGTAGATGTTACTGGCAATCTTTGTTGCTGTATACTGTAGTAATAGTTAGTGGCAAATTTATGATTTACAGGAGAATAATTAATTTAGGAAGTGCGTTTAATTATTGGTCCTTCTGAAAGGGGAAATTTAATAGGCTACAATTGGCGGTAAGTGTGAGCTAACGGCATTTTTCTGCGAAATTTGACTTTGTTTAGATCCTACAACACTATGGTGAACTGTGTAGATTTGGTAGGTTTATATAAATAAAATAAAGACAATAATAGAGACAGTAAGTCCTTTGAAGATTGAACAGTTTATTTAAATTGTATATTATAATCAAGATCAATTCTAAGATGGGGTATTTAGTGTAAAGAAAAGAGTCCTATTTATATTAATTTGAGATGGGTAAACTAATGATGTAATATGGGGTGATATTTGAAGGTTGCATGAGAATTGGGAGCTATATGATACATCATTTATATTGATTATACATTTATGTATAACAAACCGAGTGTTTCGAGCTAGTTCTTGTTTTTTCCAATGTAGGTAGTATTTTTCCAAGTGTTCTGGAGTTTTGTTAAGTATTTTTCCTCCATAACGAAATACATATATAAAAGTATTATATAGGAAGTGATATACGCTATATGGGAATTGTGCTGTTATGCACACCTTCAGGTACTGTTTTAAGTTCAAATACAATTGTTGTAATTTTTCGATTTATTATTCAGTGATAGCTGAAAGAAGTTCCAAAGGGAAACATTAATCCATAAACGTAGTTTGGAAAAGCTTTTGACCTCTTTCCTCCTTCAAGAATTCTAAGTGGCTGTTCGTAAGATTTCAAATTTACATACGCGTCTTTTGTGACTTGAATGATAAATTATAAAGTGATAAACAAAGACTACTTTTTAATCATTGTAAAAGTTGCCATTATGTGCTATTCTTTATTTATCCCTTTTCTTCTTCTTTATTTTTTCATGCTATGTATGTTTCAAGAATCTTTGTTTTTGGTGCAGAAGTCAAATGTGTATCAAGAGTATACTTGATATATCCTACAGCTCTCTTTACCCAATTTTAATTTTATCTTTTGTTCTTTTTCTCTTTAGAGATCACCAAGTGGAAGTGACACTCAATGGCACGACACCTCCGAAGCACTCAGGAAATCGGTTGATTATGTAAAACCACTTAAACTGGGATGGAGGTCTTTGTGGTCTGAAACCTTATACTAGCACAACCAAGAGATGGATTCAAAAATCTGTCATTGAAGTTGCTGAGGTATTCGAAAACACCGAAAGAATTGAGTTGAACGACTTTTCTGAAGGCGATCTTTTCAATAAAATCTGGTAGTTCATATTTAAGTGCTTTAAAGACAGTCCTATTGAAGCCAAATTAGGCAAAAGAGTCAGCACAGCTTGTTCATTAGGAAGAAATGAGAGTAGAGGCTTGGAGGGATCAAGTAGAAGGGAAAGAAAGGTCACCGGAGCAAAGGTTGACACCTTGTTCAAAGCTGGCCGCCACGAAGTAAGAAGTTGAGAAGGAAGACGTGCTCCCTATCGACGACAAGTACTTAGATGATAGCATCATAAAATTACCAAAGACCTTAAGGGATATGCTCTCAAGATTAGTTAAAGCTAACCCTGTAAAGGTCATCAGCTTGTACACTGTCGGTTTTCTGATGATGGGTAAGAATTTGCTTATAATATAGGTTGTTCTCTAAGATATTAACTTTTTTTCATCATTGTCTCCTTCTAGGTCTTGAGCTAGAGGTTTTAATTATAGATATTCCTGCTGGAAATACTATTACCAAAATCTCTCAAACAAAAAAGCTTTCATTCCCAGACCAGGGTTCAAGTATTGGTATTGATCTTACCGTTTTGCTGGAAACAGTGTTGATTGGAAGAAAGTTGATGGAAGATGTTGAAGCTTTGATCAGTTGTAGCAGAAAAAGAAAAACCATAGAATTAAATAATGACGATTCTGAAGATGAATCCGCTGCTCCATTCCTCTCCCATTCTTTTATTAGCAAGTAATCATATTTACAACTTACCTCTGCTATTATTATTTTTATTGATTTTTTTTATACCAGTACTACCTACAAGCTGTGGACGCCCCCAGAATTCCGGTAACTTTTACACGAAGCGAAGCGGAGGGGCTAAAAGTTGACCTTCATTCAATTGGGGGCCCACAGCTTGTACTACCTATTTTATTCACCAACTATTGTTTCTGCATTTCTCTCATCAATGACTTTTTAAAACTGCCCAAACGTAGGGTTATTTGTTATATAAGTAAGGCCGTCAACTGAGGGTGCTCTTCATTTAACACCTCTTTTCTCACTTTTTCGATTGACATGCATACGATTATCTTTACAATTCAAATTTTTTTAGGAATAACTCTTACAATTAAACTACGCTGACACATCAACTCAATTACTGTACGAGTACAGGATGGCCAAAAAGTCGATTTTTTCGAATCCAATTCCTCAAAGTAGTAGGGATATTGTGCTCTAGATCTTTTTTGTAGACTGCTTTTCATTTTCGAGCAGTTTCATAATTAACATTAGCCAGTTTTGCAGCTTCTGCTGGTATAATAAGCTTCTCCTAAATAAAAAAGAAGTATCACAATCGATCTTCGGTGGTGTAAATATTGTGCTCTGATAACCTTTCATTTTTTGTAGTTGCTTCTTGCATATCAGTGCGTCCACCTTCAATTGGACACATTTTTGAAAACATTGGTCACTCTTTAGAGCTTCATTTGGTCAATTATTTGAAGCCCAATTGGCCAATTATTTGAAATCCAATTGGAAATCACTTAGCATTTCTATCTGACCAATTAAGAGCATTTTAAAGTATTCCAGCTATTTTGGGATCATTCAATCTTCTGTGGGATGGAATGGTTTTCTTTATGGATCACTCTATGGCTCACTCTATGGCTCACTTTATTGGTTAAAATTGAGAGCTTACTTGCGCTTCTTTAAAAGCTTAATAGTGTCATTGTATTTTGCAATGTTCACTCTATCTTTTATAAAAAAAAAAAATAGTTAAAAATCTTGTTGAGACCTTTGCTAATATGCATATTTTTTCAAATGAGATTTTAAAAAAAAGCATCTTTCAATTTTTCTTAGAGTCTAAAGGTTATTATGTTAACTCTATCAATTTAATTTGTTTAATATACAATGTTATATGTACTTAGAGTGTGGTGTATTCTTGGGAATTTGATTTTACTGGAATTATGTAATTATCATATTTTGTTAAGCAAGCATCAAGCCATTGGCTATCGTTTTGTTCCTCGTTATTTACTAGTGACATAATCATATTTCTTACATTTAATATTTGTTGTTTTAGTTGCCAAACTTGAACAAGAACTAGGAGGACTTCAGCGCCAAACTTCTCTACACTAGAATGGATACTTAGCTATTTCCCTCGTGACATTCTTGTAATATGCCGATGTGGTCGGTCAGCAGTAATCAGTTGCATAGTTAACCCGGAATGGACTATTCTAAATGTTTTTATTCCTCTAAAATCCGTATTTTTTAAGACTAAATGATCCAACATATCTTTTAGAACCTTGGGTAATTTGATAGACCCTTCTGTCATTAATTTGGTTCCCTTTTGTTCATAACGAATTCCCAATTCGCCTGCTCCGTACTCTAGACTTTCTTCATGGTCTGAAGCAGTATCTCTAATGAGAAAGTTGCATTTATACCCAGTTTGTTTTCTTTCCATTGGTGACACTGATCCAATAACTCTGTTTACATTTTTTCTGTTTGCGCATGAAACACTCATGGCTTCACTTCTATAGTGAAAAGTTGAGGTTAAATCTATATATATTTAACAATCGCTTCTATGACTTGTCTTACTATTTCAAGTGAGGGTACATCATCAAAAATTCTATCTATAAACGACCAGATATGGATGTTGTACCACAATTCTTTCTTAGAAGCGTTTAAAGATCCACTTTCATATTCCCTCAGTAATACATGTACTGAAAGCTTTAACCAATCAAAGTCATGGTGTTTGCTTATATTGTATTCAATTTCTCAATGTTGTCTTTTAGCGGATTTTTCCGATAGTAGTACAGTTGAACGAATTTACATAATCGCGTAATTCATTTGGAATCGTTATAGTGGTGCTTGTCATATTTTCTTTCTTAATCTCCTCTAACTCATTTTCAGTGAAAACATTATGCTTCAAATATGTCTGGTTGTCAACGTCTATGATGAAAAAATTTGATGGATGATCTACTATTAACTTCTTGCTAAAATTATATAAAGCTTCTTCCACTATCTTTCTAGTTGAAAGCACCCACTTGTGTGTATCATTCAATCTTGAATAACTTTTTATCCAATTCAGGATGGTTTGTAGGTTCTGAAAACATTTTTTAATAACAGATAAAGCAATATTATATTTACTTACCATGATACGTTTTTAAATGTAAACCAAGCTCTTGTATGGTTTCATAATGGATAGTACAACTCAAGCAAGCTTTAATAAATTTCACATCACTCTAAATGTAAAAGAAGAGATTGGTTCACAGATTAAACAAGTTAAACATGCGTTATACTTACTCTGTTTTTGGAGCGTGCCTTCGATATATATTT
>VCJD01002559.1:1307-11589 GCA_024140245.1 Backusella tuberculispora | reverse complement strand
GCTTCAGAAGTTTTTGTCTGAATAAAGTTTTTTTTTTTTTTTTGCTTGTTATATTTAGAAATTGAATGGATGACCAGACTTGATCCTAAAAACCGGGTACATAAGACCCTTTTTACTGAGTTTTTAAGAAAGGTTAGAAATCCGCCAATGAATCGTCTATATAGTCTTTTATCTGTATTATTGTTAATATAGACTAGAGGAGCAAATTTGATTTGAATTTAGAAAGGCATAAGTTATGGCAACAAATATATGCAATGTGCTGACATTTATAAACACGATAAGTTGAATGGAAAAAACGAGAAAAAATAAGCGTTTGTTAATGAAATTCAGATCTAAAACAACTCTTCATTAAGAAGGTACATACCTTAAAAGGGATATCTACATACTAAAGTTAAAGTTGCATTATTCTATTTTAACTTTGATGCCCAAAGAAATAATTTCAAGTATTAATTCGATGATAATATATTATAGATACTGATATTATTGATATTTGTAGATAGACTATATGAAAATCAAGTCAAATAAGCTAAATACTCAATGCCAAATATATTTTTTATTCATAATAGAAAAAAAAAAAGGCAGAAGAAAAAAGAAAATCAAATTTGTATAGTATTTTCCGATTCGCTTACCATTTTGTATATATTTCACTTACTGTCCAATTTAAGAAATACAGAAACAATAACAACGAATCCATTACTTCCTTTCTCTGAGTCATGCTCCGAAATCGCACGATTTAGTATTTTTTTTTAAAAATTTTAATAGGAATTTTATTAAAAAAAACTATATGAAGTCTTACATTGCAAGAACTTCTCGTGTTAATGAGATTATTATATAGTTAAAAATAAGCTTATTTTTTGAAGGTTGTTGAAAATACAATTAATAGATGCGGCCTCTTTTTTTTTTATTGAAAACCATGTTAAAATGGGGATTTATGGGAGGTACTTTTTGCATGAATTTACACAACTTGTAATTATTTTTATCAAGATAGATCGACCTGCAGCAACCAAAGCTGGAAACAATGCCTTTAAGTTTTTTTTTTGACACTCGATATGTATATTTTTCCCTAAATAATATTTTCTTTCTCCCAGATATGTATAGATAAAAAGTATATGTCTATGATTATAATTAGTACTATAAGAACAACCGTCAACAGGAAGATGAATACAAATATAACTTCTAAAAAAAACATTTTGATTTGTTAAATTCTTATTACATTTGCTTCATTATTTCCGTGACAGACCAAAAATATCTCTACCTGCTTTCTTGTATCTACCGGTTTGTTTAATAGTCATCATCACTAGCCAATCATTGTCTGTTTTTGGAAGAACACCAATGATATACTTTAATTTTTTTTATAAACCTTAAATACTTGTACGATTATTTACATATAGTTGAATATGAATATGTCCTCCGATCATATTCTCTAATAATTTCTGTTTCACTTGAGTCAGGGTCCTGATTTGTGTAATAATACAGATGGCAGCATTTTACTTGGATTTTAAGTAGTCAAATGATCAAATCAAAAATACATTCTCGTGGAAACTATAATATGTATTTCAAATGAAAGCAAGTGTACATTCCCTTAATTATTTTATTCAGTTTTTAGTATCTAGTGTAGTATCAAATCGCTTATATGTATTGTAAACTTTACTTCTATAATGAAACCACTCAAGAATTAAATTTAACGTGAGTTTTGTTGATTAAATCATGTTAATCTCTAAATTAAATGAGATAAACTAAAGGGTTTTGAGTTGCTATAAAATAAAATAGATATGATTCGGACTCAAGAATAAAGTGATTAACAAAGGTCTTAATGACTAACAATGCTCTACAGAGTAGTAGCATACAATAACACCAAATTCTAATAATATCAGAGGTATTGAATAAAAAAAAAAAAGACCAAAATAATATTTTTTTTTATAACAGAGTTATATATCTGTGAAGACTAGCGCATGTAATTTAACGATATGTTTTCTATGTACTGAATAATTAAATCAATATAATATGTAAAGACTCGTTCCTTCACTTTACTTTTTTTCTTTTTAAATAAAAGTTATAAATTATATATTGAATATAGAACAGCATAGAAGAATAATTTCTATTAGTTTTCGTTCACGTTTATGTATTATCGCTGTTGTCAATAACACCAATGTAAGAGCTATTGGTATTTAAAAAAATAGTATTGAAATATACATTTTATTACAAGATATAATAATTGAGATAAACACTATCTCATCAAATACACTTAGACGTTTCTTTGTATAAACACAGTATATTTATTTAATTAGTAATATCTCATAGACTTTTATATACAAAACTGATATTAAAGTGGACAAATAAATAAATAAAAATAGTATTAAAGATCTACCATATGTCCATATTTTTTGAAAGAAAGTAAACACTGCAGTTTCATCTTGATTTTTTTTGGTCTTTTCTATTTTTTTAAAAGCGAAAAGTAGGTGTAAAGCTCTTCTCATATAGAAAAGGTTGAATTTCAGTGATTTTGGGTTTTCTAGTATATTTCCATATTTGGTGGAACCTTAGACTTGCGCAACTTAAATTTCTAAAACTTTTTTTCTGCTGGAGGTGTCACTGATACAGCATAGATAACTATATAAACAAAGCAATATTTATTTTTGGTTATACCATGTGTCAAATATGAATATTATTACAGTTGTTAAATATTTACATTATTAATTGTCTACATTAAGAGTATCGGTTATTTTCATAACCAGCAAACACATCATAACTGTTATTAATAAATTATTTAATAAAGACTTAATCTAATCATAGAATCTTATACTGACTTCTGGGATGATTTCCTATTGGTGTATATTTTCTCATTGAATCATACTGAATAGAATGGCATAAGCTATGTGAGATCCAATCATTTGAACTTCTGTCATCACACCAATTTTTTTTTCTTTTTCTTTTCCCCTCAGTAGTTGCAGTAACACTGGGATAAATTGCTAGTTAAAGTAAAATATCACAAAAACAAGTATCTTCTTTAAATAGAGCTTTGGCTTAGCAATGACAGAGTTATATGTTTAATATTGTACTGCATGGAATAAAATATTGGATCTAAAATTTTCATTTCTCTACTTTTAAGCGAGATTGATGCTGAAGTATTGTTTTTCTTTCTTTTTTTTTCGAGTGACTGGAAAAGCTAAAAATACTATTCAAGTCAGTTAATATCAAGTTACGTATGAGTACCAGCATCTATTTTACGCGGGAATTCACAATTACAACCCTTATACATATACATATATATACATATATGTCGATTTTTATCCAAAATAGATGCTTTAGAGAATGAGAGACTATGACAATGAGCCAGTCTATAAAGATATTACAACCAATATGAAAAACTTTGAGAGAATACAGGTTTGTTGTTTTTACTTAAACGCGATTGCTTGATTTACAATCTCGATCTATAACCAGGATAAATTTATCTATTAGTTTTGATTTAAGTGTATTTCTTACAGGCAGATAACTTGAGAAAAATAAGTTCAGTAGATACAACTTGATCTAGATTGTGTAACGTACTTCCAAATAGCTTTATATACTCCTAAGGGTACTATGGAATCGAAAATACTCAAGTATGTTTGTATCGCTTAGAATTATAAGAATCACCAAAATCCGATCTATTTGATTGTATGACATTTTTTTATCTTTCTTGTTTTTACATTGGACGATTCCTTCATTGATCGCAACTTGAACTTTATAATCACCTTCTTTGGGCTCAACTGGATTGTTTTTTTTATGGTCATAAAGAACTCTAATATGAACTGTATGAACTGTATGAACATTGTGAACGAAAAGAACCTTTAAATTAAGCATTTAATTAATTTGCTCACTGCAAAGAGAACATCAGTTAGAGCGTCCTTAACGGAATTTGTAATCGGGATACTCGTGGATTACAGAGTAGTATATTGAATTTTTTGTAAAACTACAGAATTCGATTACATATTCCGTTAGAGATGCTCTTACATTTCTAACAATATAATAGCCATTTTTAGTGAAACCATAGAAGAAAGGAGTAAAAAAAGTTTAGCACGCGGTAATATTATATCATTTAATATTCAGATACACCAACAGCTAAAGCCTTTGACACAACCAATTGAAAGACGGATTTTATATCGTCTGTCTACAAAAATTGAACATACCAAGCATGCAGCCGTTAGAATAAATACATAGTACATATAGATGGATAGACATTGTCCAAGGATTAATTTAGTTTTGGAATATCATTTTTGACAACTAAAGGTATAAATAAAAATGAGAAAGTAAAAGAGATCACTCTTCTGCTGTTCCATTTTTTTTTTTAAAAAAAAAGTGTTTTGAACTTCACTTCAAATAGACAAATAGATTAATTAAAAAATCTACAATGATTTTATTATACTACAAATGTTTTTGTGTGTGTGTGTGTGTGTGTGTGTGTGTGTGTGTGTGTGTATGTTTTGTGCGTGTAAGTATGTTACTCTTAAGATGATGTATACAATTTATATATAATTTTCTCCTTTCACAGAAAGGAAGAAGGTTGAAGTATAGATGACAGTACTTCACTATTTGCATGTTCATAAATATCACTAAAAATATCATCTCCTTCTGTTGCTAGTTCATTTATAGAGCCACCGTATTCTTTAAAGATCCATTCAAATGTCGAAACCAAGGTTTTCAAACCTAGCAAATAACCGTTATCAGGTGATCGATGATTTCTAGGTGGGAAAGTGAATTGATCACTCTTGTATCGCACACTCTCAGCCGTGACACAGTTTGCAAAATCAATGATCCGCACGTCAATTTTTCGATTGCTGCTTGAATTACCATCATAAATCATTAAAAGAGACGAGGCATAAAAACGATAATCAGCCATTTCCTTTACGATTCTTGCTAAATGACGTAGCTTACGCACAATGACTGGTATATGCTGAATCTGACATCCGTTGCCATTGTCGAGATAATTAGCAAGCGTGTCTCGAAATGTTGTTGGTGTTAGGGTGCGACCATGGTATTTATCTTGAAAAAGAAATTCATTGGTATCTGTTTTATAAACCTTTAAATATGATATGTAAGATTAGTCACAACGATTATACACAAAAATGCATATCATACATCACTAAACTAGTCTATAATCGCTTTCTCTCTTTCTCTCTCTCTTTTTTTTTTCTTTTTCTCACCCACACACATAATCTTTATATATAAAATATAACCCACCTGTAGACCACACACTCTAACGCCCAATACTTTACTTGTTGACTTTTCACATTTATTCGTCTGACTTCTCATCTTTTCACGTGTAGCATAAACTCCATACTGACGCGTACCCATTTTAAGATCAAGCACACACGGATACTTGACACCATCTGTCAAATCTTCAATAAGAATATATTTCTGTATATTGTTGCTATTTTGGGGATCCTTATTGTTGTTTTTCATTCGTTGAAGATCGCGATTGAGCATCTGAAGGGACCATGGATTATCTGGGAGTTTACTGTCTTCGTTATCATTCGTTCTCTTATTATTAACATTGATACCACTATTACTATTACTATTGTTACTATTTTCCTTATTATCGTTATTGTTACTATTATTATTCGTAGTGGTATTCTTCTTTAGAGAGGCAGAATCAACTTGAAGTGCTGGAGGACAGATGATAATTTGTTTTGTTGACGGAGATGGTTTCTTTTCAATCTCAAAGTCATCCATTGTAAAAATCGTACTATCATCATCTGTAGTTGACAATAACGAGGAAACGGAAGGTCTTCTGACTTCTACACCACCATGGTTTTTTTTATTTACTCTTTCCTTTTCCTGTTTTTGCTTCGTTTTGAACGCCAAACCAGTCATGATCGGCACGGATCGGCCACCTTCCGTAATAGGATTTTCGTCACCCCAACACTTACCATGATGGCGGTTACGATCAGGTATGGTATCCGAGTAACTGTGTGGCATGTCAGGTGCTAGATAGTATTCGGTTTCGGTCTCCACCATTTTATTGGTCTTTCTCTTCCAATCTTCAGCAAGTTGTAAACGTTCCTTTAATGCCTTTGGTGAAAATACCTCACGAAGAACCTTTTCCTGAAATTTCCTTCGAGCATGTGCACGACACTGTAGGCCTTTACTATAAAAACTATCTGTTGTTGGTGCAGTTGGATGCGAATCAGGTGTACATGAATATCTTCTACGACTACCATTGAATTTCGTAAACTCTTGCCAGTTTTGTAATAGATGTTTGTTCTTTTCAAACAGGACCTCTGGTACAGGAGTATCACCATTTTCGCTTGAACAATATGAGACATTCAAAACACCCATATATTGAGAGGTGAAAGGTAGCAGTTCATGGTGCTTTGCATCAATGTGTTCATAAAAAGCCTGTTCTCTGGCAGATACGGGTTTACAGATAGCTCGCTTTGAAAATCGAAAGAAAGGTGCGTGACCGCCAACCTGGTTCTTGAATGGTAACAAAGGTATCGAGGTGGTGATCTTTGTAGGATCAAAAGGCTGATTTTCCTTGACTTGTGTTAACCATTCGTCGTCGTCGTCGTCGTCGCCATTGTCGTCATTCTCGGAGCTGCTAGTTGTTTGCTGGTCTTGTTCAAGAGAGGATCTCTCATCTAAATCTTCGTCTTCAATGTTATTATCTTCACAGTCAGAGATATGACATTCCTTGACTTGCATGACTGAACTGGAAAAAAAAGGGAAGAAAAAGTAGAATGTATAGAATGTTTGTAAATTACTTTTTGTTGTTGTTATTCTTCTTATTATTATTGATAAGAAAATATTTTCTACTATTCTAGATAAAACAACTATAGCTATTCTTCTACTTTATTATAAATAATAACAAGAGTAATAATAATAAGATAAAGAGAATAAAAGAAAGAGAGAAAAGACAGAAAAGAAAAGAAAAGAAAGAAAGAATAATAATAATAATAAAACCCTCTTTACTTAAAAGATCGAAAATGATTGGATGAATCGCGTCATGGCCCAACTCAGCATGATAGTTCAAGTAATGAATTATTGGTTATTTTTTAAAAACATTGCTTGGTTCTAATTTATCCATCAATCAATACTTTAGCACACGTGGATTAATTCAATTCTGTCCTTTCTTCTTTTCTTTAAATAATGCATTGAAATCTAAATGTTTTAAAATACACTCACTCACGCAGAAAAAAAAGACGTTGAAACCACGTGAATGATACAATCTCCGCTTTTTTTTATTTACACAAAAAACAAAAAAAAATATCATGGTTATAGCTTCCACAACAAAACAAGGAATACAATATAGGTTGCCATGGTAACAACTGTAGTCAAAATAACCCAATCACCACTAGTTTTATAAGGAATCGACTGATCAAACACATCAAATGAAGTTCGTCTTCTCCATAATGCAATGGCTAACATTGCAATTCCAAACACAAAAAACGTAATTCCAATCTTATAGAACTCTCGAGTGAATACTTTTAATATTAAAAGTCCAGAAGAAAAAGCAGCTAGAGCAGTTCTCCAATATGCTCCTTCAAAGGTTCTTTGGTGAGCTATTTTGAAATAACATACAAAAAAGAAGATTGAAAAAAAAAGGAGAATAATTACTATTATTATTGCTATTGCTATTTATCTTCTCCTTATTCTTTTTTCTTTACTAAATAAAAAATATATAAACCACCTCTTAAATCTTGTAATTCAACAAGTGTAAATAAGGCAGATTCTCTACGATGACCTCGAATAAGCTTTTCTTTGCCTCCCATTTTCTATATTTCGTTTGATTTTTCAGTTGTATGTTTGTGTATTTGTAATATAGTATATAAACAAGAACTATTAACTATGGTAAAATAAAAAATAAAAAAGAACGGGTGGAAGGAAGAAAAAGAAAATGTTGGTCAACTCAAGACGGAATTAGAATTATTTGACTTTTTGTTTCAACAGCGTAACTTAAAAAAGAAATTCACTCTTTCTGTTTGCACAGTCATAGAAAGACAGGATTAAAGAGTGAATAAAGGCTTATTAAAATTACCTCCTTCTCTTCTATTTCCTTTTCTTTCCTTTTTTTCTAATAGGGATTATTGCCTCTTTTTCCAGCATCATTTTTTATATGAACAAAGTCATGTTACTGTTGAACAAATATTAGCTCCTCTTAAATCAAGTAATTTCAAATGACTGATAAAAAATGTATGTTTTTTTAGAGGCAATTGCCTTCTTCGCTCCCTTTTTTTTTTTTAAATATTAAAACAAACATTGTGCTGCTTATTTAAATATCAGCCACGATCTCAAGTTCAAGCATATACTGTACAGGAAAAGAAAGAGAGAAGATATCACTACCTCAATTGTATTCTAGTCAATACATATGCATCTAGAGGACTAGGTCCTGCGAACACCAAAATATTTACTTGTTATATCATTGGTCGAGCACAATCGTGATCTGCAACATTAGTCTATTTCCAAAGAAGCAAGTGTTATGAAATAGGCAATATCTTAAGCATATGGGTTACTTTCAGACTGTATTTTATATCCTTTCAAATGCTTAAATAGCATATGTGACATAGTATAGTTTTTGGCATGATTCTTTCTAATCATCAACTTACTATCTATAACTATGATTATAACAAATACTTTTTTGTTTAAAGAAAATAAAAAGTATGGTTTCCTGTTTATCTCATCATGTTGGTTTTACTTTCATGTCCTTGTTAATAGTCCTATTCGCTATAACAAATTTCTTTCCTTTCCATAATCCAATGCTGCACAGAATCTAGATTTTGTTTTTATATAGGATTGAATAAATCCTTGAATAATAATAATAATAATAATAATAATAAATAAGGAGTTCTTTTAGTGATTATTCATTTATGCATTAAAATTTACAAAGAAAGAAAGAAAAAGTACAAAGCATACAGTAGGTGCTCGATTTAAGAGTGTTTGAATTTAAGACTAATTCGATATAAGAGCACAATTTTTCAGAAAAAATAAGACTTGGCTGACTTTAAGTTTGCTCTTTTCAAGGCTAGTTCGATATAAGGCTGAAAAATCCTGAAAAAAAAGCTACTCTTATATCGGGTGCCTACTGTACTCTCTTTTTATTTTGATTTTTAGTTTGAAAATAGGAATGATTTTCAGTACTATTTTACCATTTGCCTTTGCTTTTGTTTTTAGTAAACATCTATTTATCAAAGTATTATTCACTATAAAAAAGCATCTTTGGATCTACATGGTATTGCACTATGGACAATGGCTGTGCGGTTGTTTTGATATTTAGGTACAATTATATTGTTACTGTCAGCATGACATTTATATTTTTGAGCTTTAAGGTGTTGGACATATATAAGATAGGACCATACCTGCCAAATAATAATAAAAGACAGTATATGAAAAACCTGTTGAGTTGATTTTTGTAAGTTGGTAAGCACAGCCCTTGCTTGAAATATGCGCGTATTGTTGAGTCATTAAGCATTATATTAGTACTGCCAAATTGGATTTATTTTATTTGAGTTGGATTGGAGGGGCTCTCTTTGTCTTGAATCGCTTTCATTCAAAATATTTCCTCTTGGTCATGAGCATCATCATCAGTGTTGTGTATCGAGAGAAGAGCAAAAAACTTGTTTTATTTTTCATTAAAAATAACTTTACAAAAATATCCAATATAATTACAATGATCAGTACTTTTTATTAGAGTAGATATTGAACAAATAAAAAATAAAAAATAAAAGAAAAGAAGGGTCTTGGTTAGATTTGTGTAGAATCTCTTGAATGTTAGCAAAGACACGTCTAAGTATTATTATTATTTTAAAAAAAAATCAACCACCCTCCAAAAAAAGAAATAGGTATTACAAAACATGCTGACAGGCAATACTACAACTCGTAAGTTTTTCTTTTACAATTGTCAATGCTAATTTTATTCAAATGGCCTTTTTATTTTATTGAGTAAAATATAACGTAGTTGTATAAATTCTAATAAAGTAGCAATTTTAAAGTGACTATGCTTGACAAACAAACTGGCGTACAGACAGAAAGCGTCATACAGTGGATGGACTTTCTTCTTTCGAGGTTAGTGCGTTGTACCACTCCTTTTGATCTATTTTTTAGATTCAATTAAACATAAAACCAATTCTCGTTGATGGAGTCTTCGATCGTGTTAATTTTTCAGCTCGATCAAAATAAATTTTAAAAATAACAAAAGTGGTTATGAAAAACCACTAAAAGTAAATTTGGTCTCGAGAGTAAGTGGCATTTTGTAACCGTTTTTGTTACGTTTCGATCAAACTGAAAAATCAGTTTGATTGGAGACTTC